>CAKAJE020002233.1:460000-465000 GCA_916610135.2 Macropis europaea
AATTCCTTGTGGAGTACTGCGTAAGAGGCCTTGAGTACTTCCACTTCTATTCGGTCCGGTCCGGGTGCTTTTCCGTTTCGTAATTGGCGAATTGCCGACGAGATTTCTTCTGCCGAGAAGTCTGGAGAATTAGAAGTGTCCGGTGGGATTTTGCAAGAATTTCTTCTTTCTGAGTGGCTGTCGGTGAGGTCCGGGTTGTCGTCCGGTACGAGTGATACAGAGCCGTGAGAAGATTCTGAGCCGTTTCTTCCCAGGATGTAGTGGAAGAAGTTCCTATTTGGTTCGTAGAGAGAGCTTTGTCCGGAGTGATTTTATCCATGCAGATTTTGTATGCTTTCCCCCAGGGGTTAGCATTTCCGTCTGCTGAGATAAAATCTTCCCAGCCTTTCCTCTTTGCCTTCTTGACCTCGACTGTATACTTGTTTTTTTGGGCAATGTAGGTTTTCCTCTTCTCTGCTCTCCTAACTGGATCCGTTTCGAGTTGGAAGACTTTGCGGAGTTTGTAAGAGCGTCTTTTCAGTTTGGTGATGTTGTCGGTCCACCAGGGAACTGATGTGGCGTGATTCTTACGTAGTTTTAGGGACTCGTGGCATGCATTCAGTATGCATGCTTGGAGTTTCTCGGCGGTAGATTCTACGTCTGTTTTTCCTGTTATTTTCCAACTGGAAGCAAGTATCTCTCTCTGGGTCGAGAGTACTGCTTGGAATTTGTCCCAATTGGCTCTGGATGTTTTGAAACGCGGGTCTCTTGGTGCGAATGATGGATTGGATATAGTTCCTAGTGTGAAGTATATGGCGTTGTGGTCGCTGCTTGTCCATCCTTCTCTTACGGACCAGTTTTTAACGAGGTTTAGAGATGAGGCTGTTGACAGAGTGACGTCTATGTCTGATTTACCGGAAGATGAGGAGTAAGTCGGAGGGTTACCGGGTTCGTTCAGAACGAAAAGGTGGTTCTGTGCGATTAGTTTCCCGAGTTTTTCCCCGCGTCCGTCAGTTCGGTCGCTGTACCATAGCGACGACCTGGCGTTCGCGTCGGCGGCTATTACTAATTTCTCGTGTCGGAGGGTCGATATTATTTTTTGAAGATGTTGCAGGTAAGGTTCAACGTCGTGCGAGAACTGGAAGTACATTGTTGCAAGGTATATTCGACCAATTTGACCGGTTATCTCGATGCAGGTGCAGTGTTCGTTGCAAAGTTGTGACACTTTGAGCACGGTGAGTGAAGGGTTCTTGATGGCTATTGCTGTCTGCGTGGTGGCGTTCGGTTTTGCTCCGGTGACGATGCTGGTGGACGGGCTGAATCCGATGATTTTCCCCTTGTAATTATACGGCTCCTGCATGAGTAAGATGTCAATTCCTCTGGCTTCCATGGTTCTATTGATTTCAATGGAAACCAGTTGAGATCTCCTCATGTTGAGCTGCGTAACCTTCAGGACTGAGTGGGCAGATGAGGTCTTACGAACCATAGTAGATAGGGACATTTAGTGTAACCGGTCGCGAACGACTAGCCGCTCCTGAGGGTTTCCCCTATATCGGCATCGGTTGGTTTACCACCGGCGAAACCGCCTCGGGATGAGCGCGGAAAAATCCAGAAGTGCCACAGAGCGTTTTCTGCGGATGAGTCCTTTAGCTACGTCGTGGCCAAGGGAGGATAGCTCCTCCAATGGTCAGCGCCGTATCCACGGGGAACCACGGGGCGGCGAACTCACTGCGTACACGCCTGTACGCTCACTCTGCCCCCGACCAAAACTGAAGAGAAGACCGGTAGGCAGTTGTTGCCTCTGTTCGAACCGGTCCCTGTTCGACTCTTCAGCCCCATTCAATTGATCGGAGATTCATTTCGAATCCTCAGAGCCTTGAGGCTCTTTGGATGTTCACAGGCTGCGATCGGACGGGAGATACGCTATGGCACTCCTCCGAAACCGAACACTAGCGCTGCTTTCGCGCAGCCGAAGCCCCCGAAGGTTCCAGTTTAAGCCACACTGGTCACACTTTCGAGGACATTTGTCCGCTACCCATGAAGGAGCGCCCGACCTTCTAAATGATATGGGCCGTCAAAGGCACGGGATATAACTCGGGTTCGGGGGTGTCGTTAATCACCCAATGGCGGCCCAGCACCTGCCATACCCTGCCGGGAGTAGATAGGGACAGTAGGGAATCTCGTTAATCCATTCATGCGCGTCACTAATTAGATGACGAGGCATTTGGCTAGAACCTTGTATTTTTCTGCCTTCATACAATTTGACCAGTGTATTCCGATGGTAATTATAGTTTGCCCGCTGGTAGGCGAAAATTAAATATAAGTTATTAATATTATCCTAATTCTATAGGTAGTGCCGTTCTTATGGCATGAAAGTTCATGTTCCTTCACACTTTTTTCTTCCTTCTTTTGTAGTTAACACGCTGTGCACCAGGTAGAGTAGTCTGTTTTGCGACTCTCCATACAGTACTCATAAATTGGCGGTGGATCGAGACACCCCATTGTAGAGCTAGATTACATATGATGGGCCGTAATCCTCTGGGCAACTTAAACGTATTAATAACGGCATCGTTGCTTGCGATCCAGCTACCGCGCGCTCCAACAACAAATGGCATAACCTGTACATCCGATACTCTATAAATTTGTTTAATTTTGTCTATTAGGTCTGGAGAGCTGTATTTATCCTTCTTAATTTGATAGGCATTTGCTGTTGAAGTTGGTTTGGATTCATAGGCGACAGTTGTTTCAATCACATAAGCGGTGTCTTCTTTTACACACATCAGGTCTGGTACATATCGGTCCGCTTTCGTGTCCAACCTCGGAACTTCTTCGCACATTAGGCCGGTTTTCAGAATCGAGGTCTTAAGTGTTTTATTTATGCTGTCATGCCTATTTATTCTCGAGTAGTGCGTTACAGGGCACCGCTGCAAGACATGATATAGAGATTCCCGGGTTCCAGCGCAAGAAGGATTCCTACAGTCAGTGTCGGACATATAAGGTGCTCCCTTGGTAGGTAAGAGCCCGATTCTTAATTTAACAGCGCCGATATAGTCTCTTTCTTTCCAGATTATTGGGGGTTGGTAGATCCAAGATGACACGCCTGGGGACATTGATTTTAATCCAGCGCCTAGAGCAGAACTGTGAAGCACTTCAGCCCAGTGATCTTGGACTGCAGATTTCGTGGCCACATTAACTCCGCTTAAAATTCTTCTGAGCTTTACACATAACTGTTGGATGACCGGGGTTCGCATTATTACTCGCGTCTCACTATCCCCACGTAGAGATAGGCGCTCCAGTCTTCGCAGATATATCGAAGCGATATGGAGTTGGAGTGATGGTATGCCTAATCCGCCACTTTTGAGTGGCGCGTGGAGATACGCAGAAGGTGTCGTTATTGGAAGATGCAGGGTTGCCTTGACGAACTTAGAGATGCAGCTATCCAGATAAGCCAGCTTTTTCTTTGTGACATCCATCGTTTGCATTCCGTGGTGCAAGCGTGGAATCAAGTACCGCTGTAGGATATTTAGCTTTTGCCAAGGTTTTAGTGGACATTTCTTCAGCCGGTCAAGCATTTCTTCCAGTTTGGATGGAGTTGGAGACGCTACGCCCCGGAATGTGTACTGCAGGCCGAGATATTTAAGCTGCGAGGAGACACCTAATGTTGGTACTGCGGTGCCGTTTATGCTGAGTAATGATTTAGTTTCAACTACTAATCTCTTAGTTCCTGGGACGGAAATATACTGGAACGCGGCGCATTTATCGACGTTCACTGCGAGTCCATGGCGCTTGAAGTACGATTCTATTATTTTAATGTGGCTTTGCATTATCAGGGGTGACGGTGCAGTTATTACAATATCGTCGGCAAATGCTAAAGAAACTATATTAATATCACCAATTTTGATACCGTGTCTATTGTGCAGTTTTTGTAATAAACCATCAACTACAGTGTTGAACAAAAATCCGGACATCGGGTCGCCTTGCTTCACACCACGATTGATCTTTATAGGCTTGGACCGTTTGCCATGGCATTCAAGTACTGAGGTGTTATCATGGTAGTTATCCTCGATATACTGGATTGTATGTTCATCCACTCCTCGTTTTCTCAAGGCGTCAACAATGGAGACTACAGAGATACTGTCAAACGCTTTGGCAAGATCTATTGATAATATGACGAAGGGCTTTGACGAATTTCGCATCGTTCGGATAATGGTTTGCAGGATAGAGTTATTGGCAATAATACCGTCAGTTTTAGTGAAACCTCTCTGACTATAAGATAACTGGATTTCATTTTCAAGGCGGGAAACAATAATCTTATTTAATAGTCTCAAGACTCGGCTAGAGATTGTGATAGGTCTCCATTGTTTCAGTTCCTTGGTATTGCTGGATTTTGGAATTAATGAAGTTCTATTGCTTCGAAGAATTGGAGGTAGACACTTCATGCCCCAGATAATATTCAATAGTGCGAGTAGATCAGAGCGCGGCATTGACCTCAGGTGTTCTCTTTTGATTCCATCCAAGCCAGGCGATGATTCTTTCAATTTTAATAGATTCGAGTGGATTTCTACCAAGTTAATAGGGTGTGAAATGTCGACTGTACACTTAGGTTGACTTGCTTGGGATTTCCAGTTCAGATCTTTGTATGCGAATATATTACTGTAATAATCCTCGAACTCGCTCATGGCTGGGGTTTCAGGCGCATCGAGTGTAGATCCAGATAATATGATCTCCGCTGCTTGGGTAGGGTTGTTTTGATATAACTTTTGCATTGTCGCGTATTGGCTTGCACGTCTTTTCGCCCGGTTTCCTTTAATCTTTGCCTCAGAATTTTTGAATGTGCTTCTACGCCTACTTTTACTTTTTAGTCTATTAGGTGTGGCTATTGTGGATATATACCTGTCTAACAGATCTATTACAGTGGTAGCATGCTTGTTGTTTATGATACTATCGATAATTGCGGAAATTTCGGGTGAGGTATCCCCGCGTATACCGTTCAAAGCGGAGCATATTTCTCTGGACGATAT
>CAKAJE020002233.1:475000-585000 GCA_916610135.2 Macropis europaea
TCGATTTTTCGAGAAAACTCGAAATATTGCGCCGAGCCGCTATGTTCAACGGCGGCTCGGAGCGACGCTCCAAAGCGTTGCCCGTCGCCAGCTGGACGGGACTTAGAGCGCGCGCCGCGCTCCGAACGTGGGGCTTCCTACGAGCATTGCGGCCGTTCCGACGGGCTGATTTCGCTGAAATTTTAACTCTCGCCACGTGTTGCGACGACGAACCGGGAGCCGTCGTTGAATTTTTCGAAATTTCAAAAATTTTTTTCCCCCCTTCGGGGGAAGTGGTCGAAAAAATGAAAAAATCGAAAAAACAACGTTAGATCCTGCTTCCGAGGACGAAACTAGCCCGCCGTGGCAGAAAAAACCGGTACCTCCCGGACCGAATTAACGAGCAAAGTCGAAAAAACGCGTCCGACCGGTAGCTCCGGAGCGAAATTTTTCAAAGTTCCAGCGGCGTAATGGTTTCGAACTGTCCCAGTAACCTTTTTCAAAGTGCCAGCGGCGTATTCGTTTCGCCCGGATCTAGTAACTTTCGCAAAGTGCCAGCGGCGTAATGTTTTCGCCCGAATCTAGTGACTTTTCCAAGCTCCAGCGGCGTATTGCTTACTCCGGGACGAGTTATGTCGGCAAAAGCCCCCGAGAACCGGTAAAGTCGGCGCGCGGTTAGTCCGGGACGGGTTAGGTTGGGTTAGTTTGGGGTTATGTTGGGTTAGTTTGGGGTTAGGTTGGGTTAGTCTGGGGTTAGGTTGGGTTAGTTTGGGGTTAGTTTGGGGTTAGGTTGGGTTAGGTTGGGTTGGGTTGGCAGGCGCGTAAGCTATCTGCCCGAGGATGAGAGCGGGGGGCGCAAGCCCTTCGAGCTCACCCCTCTGGTCGATGGTGGACGCACTGGGGCGGCCTGAAAAGGTCGCTCAAGTCGTACCCCCACCTCCTCGTGGTGCCTGCTGGGCGGAGACTCTGATGTCGGTTTAGCATGGCCACCTGAAAAGGTGACGTGCCAAACTGTACCGGAGACTCTGTACTAACGGGGGGCGGCGATTGTGTGAATGTGTGTGTGTGAATGGGCCTCGTCCAACCTGCGATGGATATTCCCGGCAGACTAACCAAGGGGTGGAGTAGTAGCCCCCCAACCGGGGTCGGTCCGTGGAAGCTAGTAGTCGGTCGTGGCGGGAAAGACGCCGGTGCGTAAGTCCTACACGGAGGGCGCGGCTCCCTCGTGGCGGGCGGGGCATTAGTCCCCCCTCGTCGCGGTGGAGACGCGTCCTTCGTGGCCGAACGGCTGTGAGGCGAAGACGGCCTGACTCGTCGCGACTGGAGAAGACGGAAGCGGATCGGCTGACTGGAGTCCCTGCAGGGGTTGAAGTCGCAGCGTATGGGCGGGGGAATGGAGGATTACCTGGTCAGTATTTCCTCATAACCCTGTCGGGGGGGGATTGTACCCCGGCGCGTCTAGCCCGAGGTTTGAGTCAGGCATCCGGACGGACCGGGTGTCGCTCATTCGATAGGGGTGACGTTAAACTTTTAGCATCATTATGGAGCGGGCCTATCCCGTAACTTTTTCATAGATTCTTGGTACCGATAGGGTTGACCACCTGACAAACCGCTTCTCGGCTTCGGTACCCATAACTAGGAACAATACTAAGCGTGGACAGATCCCCTACCGCGGTAGGGGTGGCATGATGCCCGAAGCGCGTATTCTGGACAATATACATATAACATGGATCAAATCAAAACAAAAACTTTCGGGAAGGGGGGGAAGCAAGAGGAGGCGGGTGATCTCACTGGCTCTTTCGAGTCGGTGGTGGGCACCGAAGACGAGGCGGTCGCTCCGCGCGGGGTCGATGTGGCGCCCATGCCATCGACTTCCGGCGCGTTTGCTGAGCCGGTGGGAAGAGTGACGCGGAGCTCTGCCGCGAGTAGCCGGGTAGTATCACCAGCCCGGTCCGTCCAGTCCAGCGTCAGCTGCAGAGACGAGACGGCCAGCCTCTCGCAGGTGTCGCGTTGGAGCGACACGGAGTCCGAGGTTTCCGGCACTCCGTCCGCCGCTGCGAGACGCAGCAAACGCAAGCGGAAGCGGGCACCGCTGCCGGCCTCGGAGGAGGGCGAAGAGGAGCAGACAGCCAGCAAGAAGCTGGCTGCCCTCGACCACAGCGCCGAGGCCGACGAGCTCGATGAGCTGAACAAGCTCATCCCTCCGGAATATTTCCGGAAGGGTGAGCTCATCTCAGACAGGGCGGCGGAGCTCATGAGGTCGCTGCCGACGGAGGACCTGGGGAGAAAAGTGGACGGCCTGATGGCTCTTGTCCGCCGAGTGGCGGGCAAGAGCAAGAACATCAAGGGGACCTACGTCAAGGTCCTCAAGGCGTCCGCCCAGGCCTCCGTGTCCGCCACGGCGGAAATGGCGGTGAGGACGCCAGACCTCAGCCTTGAGCTGGCCAATAGCCAGCTCAGCCTGCAGGTGGCGGACCTCACCCGACAGGTGGCGGCCCTCAAGGCCGAGATGGCAAGAGGTGGAGCATCGTCGCCTGCCGTCGGGGCGACATCTGAACCGCGGGCTCCAAAGAGCGGAGCCACAGCGCGACCGTTGCCGCCTGCGACAGGCACGACAGGAGGCCCTGTAGCGACCGCCGGCGGCAGGCGCCACGAGGACGCTCTTATCGAGCGAATCGGTGCGCTCGTGGAGGCCAAGCTGGCCGCCTTCAGGAGGGAGATCCTCCCTGGGCGTCCCAGCGGCCCTTCACCGTGCACAGGCGCCCCGAAGAAAAGGGTCTCCCCAGAGACCAGGGGGGAAATAAAACTGACGGCACCGAGGGGAACGGCCCGCGCTGTCGCCCCTCCTGCACAGGCGCCACAGCGAGGGTCGCCAGGCAGCGGGATTCCGTCCCGGCCTGCGCCAGCCCCTGCCAGCGGCGAGGCAACGTGGGCCAAGGTGGTCGGGCGAAAGGCCCAGAGGGCCGCAAACAAAACCGCGGCGGCCGCTGCCCAGTCGGCCGCCACTGTGCCTGCCCCGTCGCGTCAACAGCAGGGCAACAAGAGGGCGCCCAAGAAGGGGCCGGGACGACCGCCAAGGTCCGCGGCCGTGACCCTCACGCTGCCGGAGGGGTCCAAGAAGTCCTATGCCGAGGTCATGACAGCTGCCAAGGAGAAGGTGCAGCTGCCGGACCTCGGCATAGAGGCCGTAAGGCTGAAGCGGGCCGTGACGGGCGGCCTGATATTAGAGGTGCCGGGGCAGGAGAGCCGAGAGAAGGCCCAAGCTTTGGCGGGCCGACTCTCGGCTGTGTTCGACCAGTCGGAGGTCCGAGTCGCCGTCCCCACTAAGCGTGCCGATATGCGCCTTAGGGGATTGGACGACTCGGTCACTCCGGCTGACGTGGTGTCCGCGGTGGCGGCGGCTGGGGGCTGCGGGGAGGAGGAAGTGAGGACCGGGCAGATCCGGTCCTCTCCCTCCGGCCTCGGCACCGTATGGGTGCAATGCCCCATTACGGCCGTCCGCAAGATTGTTGCGTCCGGGAGGGTGAGGGTGGGCTGGTCCTCGGCCCGTGTCGAGGCACTCGAGGCCCGCCCACTCCAGTGCTACCGCTGCCTGGAAATCGGGCATGTGAGGCAGCGGTGCACGAGCGCCGTAGATCGTAGCAACCGATGCTACGTCTGCGGCGACTCCGCGCACCGTGCCAGCCAATGCTCGGCCGCCCCCAAATGTCCGTTGTGCACGGACTTGGGGAGGCCGGCCGAGCACAGGCTTGGCGGGAAAGGGTGCGCGCCACCCTCCCGAAAGGGACGCAGCAGGAAGGGGGCACAGGCGCCCCCAGCCGCGGGGCAGAGGAGAGGGTCGGCGAGTAAGCCGGCCCAAAGAGATGGAGGCCGGGAGGAGGCCATGGCGACGGCCTAAAATTCACGCCGCCACGCCTCCTCCAAGCAAACCTCAACCACTCCGCCAGGGCACAGGACCTCTTAGTCCAGACAATGGCGAAGTGGGAGGTTGGGCTGGCGGTCGCCGCGGAACCGTACGTCGTCCCAGATCATCCTCGTTGGGTGGGGGACGACTGCGGAACCGTGGCGATCGCGTGTGTGGGGGGGGGGGGGTGTCTCCGCCGTTCTCACCACTAGAGAGCGGCAGGGGATTCGCGGCAGTAAGGCGGGGGGATCTCGCGGTGGTGGGCTGCTACGTCTCGCCCAACGTCGGCCTCGACGCGTTCGAGGAGTTTCTGGACGGGGTCGGGAGATGCATCTCCCGGTGTGCACCCCGTCCGGTACTCGTCCTGGGGGACTTCAATGCCAAGTCCATGGCGTGGGGGAACCCCAGGACAGACGCGAGAGGCGCGACGTTGGAGGAATGGACTGCGGGGCACGGACTCTGGCTGTTAAACCAGGGTTCCGTGAACACGTGCGTCCGGTGGCAGGGGGGGTCCATTGTGGACCTCACCTGGGCCACGGCAACCACTGCGCGCCGTGTTTCCGGCTGGAGGGTGGCGGAGGAGGTGGAAACATTATCTGACCACCTCCACATCATTATGGATGTATCCGCCGCCCCCCCTTGCGCCGGACCCCGCAGACGGGACGGCAGTCCACCGCCGCGATGGGCGCTACGGCGCCTGGACCAGGACGTCCTGATGGCGGCTGTCCTCGCCATCTCCTGGCCGGAAGCACCGGCCTGGAGAGGCGTCGCGGAGGAAGCGGACTGGCTCCGGAGGGCGATGACGTTGGCTTGCGACGTCGCTATGCCCCGGGCCAGTGCCGTGCCTCGGCGGGCGGTGTATTGGTGGACGCGCGAGATAGCAGAGCTTCGCACAGCCTGCATCCGCGCGCGCCGCCTCTACACCCGCTCACGCCGTAGGAGGCAACGCGACGCCGCGAGGACGGCCGAGCTGCAGGGGAGATACCGTGAAGCGCGCGGTGCCCTGCGGCTCGCCATCGTGAAGGCCAAGACACAAGCGTGGGGAGAGCTCCTCGCCACCCTTGACCGGGACCCATGGGGGCGCCCATACCGTATGGTTATGGGCAAGCTCAAGCCATGGGCACCCCCGGTCACGGAGAGCATGGACCCTCAGCTGCTGAGGGAGGTCGTCGACACCCTCTTCCCTGTTACGGAAGAGGTCCGACGACCCCCGCAGGCTCCGGCGGACCCGATCATCTGGTCCGCCGAGATGAGGGTCACTGCCGAGGAGCTGGCCTGGGCCGTCGGGAGGCTCGGTGCGAAGAACACCGCACCGGGTCCTGACGGTATCCCGGGCCGAGTATGGGTCTTGGCCTCGGACGTCCTGGGGACCAGACTCAGGCGGCTTTTCGATGGCTGCCTCGAGTCTGGTCAGATCCCCCCGGGGTGGAAGCGGGGGAGGCTGGTCCTCCTCCGCAAGCCGGGAAGGCCGGCGGACTCCCCGTCGGCTTACAGGCCAATCTGCCTGCTCGACGAGGTGGCGAAGCTTTTTGAGAGGGTAGTATCTCGCCGCCTCGCCGGGCACCTGGCTGGGGTGGGCCCCGATCTGGCCGAATGTCAGTTCGGCTTCCGGGTGGGACGCTCGACGATCGATGCGATCGGTCGTGTGATGTCCCTCTCGGACGCGGCCGTTTCCCGCGGCAGGGTGGCGTTGGCGATGAGTCTCGATATCGTCAACGCCTTTAACTCCCTGCCCTGGGACAGGATAGGCGAGGCGCTCGAATATCATCGAGTGCCTCCCTACCTGCGGCGGGTGATCGGGGCCTACCTGAGCGATAGGTGGGTGGATTTGCCGGCCCAATACGGGGTAAGCCGAGGGAGGAGGGTGTATTGTGGGGTTCCACAGGGATCGGTGCTAGGACCGATCCTGTGGAACCTCGCATACGATGCGGTCCTCCGGGTGCCGCTCCCCCGAGGGGTCAGCACCACGTGTTACGCAGACGACACGTTGGTGCTGGCCAAGGGGGAGGATTGGGGGAGGACCGCCCGCCTCGCAGAGGCCGGAGTGGGACGCTAGGTGGCAGCGATCGAGCGGCTGGGGCTGAAGGTGGCCCCACAAAAGACGGAGGCCATATGGTTTTACGGCCCCCGTCGACGTGCGAGACCGGCCCAGTCGCTCATTCGGGTAGGTGGCGCCTGCGTCCAGGTGGGGACCGAGATGAAGTATCTCTGCCTCACGCTGGACCGCGCCTCGTACTTTAGCCGGCACTTCGACCGTCTGGCCCCCCGTGTTGAGGTAGCGGCGGCCATGTTAGGCCGTCTGCTCCCCAACCTCGGGGGACCGGAGGAGAAGGTTCGCCGCTTATTCGCGGGAGTGGTGCGGATGATGGCCCTTTATGGGGCCCCGGTTTGGGCGGACGACCTGATGGCCAGCAGGCGCAGCAGAATGTTGCTGCGCCGCGTACATCGCAAGCTGGCCATCAGAGTCGTCCGCGGATACCGCACCGTCTCCTGCGCGGCGGCGAGCGCGCTGTCGGGGCTGCTACCCTTCGAGGTAATGGCGGTGGAGAGCGCGGAGACGTATAAACGTCTCCGCGAGCTCCGTGACCTCGGGGGGGTGGCGCCCGACCAGCGGACGGTCGCGGCCATTAAGGACCGGGCGAGACGGCTCTCCTTGATCGAGTGGCAGAGCTGGCTATCAGAGCCAGCCAATGCCGCTCGGAGAGCCGTCGAGGCCGTCCTGCCGGTGCTCCCGGAGTGGAGAGGCAGGGCGGCGGGCAGGCTCACCTACCGAATGACGCAGGTTTTCACCGGGCATGGTTGCTTCGGTGAATTCCTGCGTCGGATCGGGAGGGAGGCCACCGCGCGGTGTCGCCACTGCGAGGCGGAGACGGAGGACACGGCGCAACACACTCTGGCGGTGTGCTCGGCCTGGGCCGAGGAGCGCCGTGTCCTCATAGCTGAAGTCGGGGGGGAACTTTCGCTGCCGACCATCGCGAGAAAGATGGTCGGCAGCGTCAGCGCGTGGAACGCGATGGCCTCCTTGTGCGAGCAAGTGATGCAGCACAAGGAGGCCGCGGAGCGGGGTCGGGAACGTGCTTCCGACCCCGCCCGCCGGGGAGGGGGAGGGGCAGGCGGGGCGGTGTAAGGACCCGTCGCCAGCCTCCCCATGGGTAGGTGTGACGGCGGCGCTCGGGGGGAGAGTTGTATTCCCCCCGAGCGAAGCCGGCCGATTGGCTGCGGCCAACGCCAGAGCGATCGTGGCGCGGAACATTGTGTTTCCACGCCACGATCGCAGGGGATCGCAGGCGGAAGAGGGTGGGGGCCCGTCCGCCGGCGTGAGCGATCCCGATGTGGAGGCGGCGTTGCAGTGTGACCGCTGCTACGCCGCCTGGAGGTATGAAGGGGGGTCCGTCTGACCCCCCCGAGGATGGGGCGCATTTTGCGCCTCGGCGTTGGGAGGGCTCCGAGTCGTGTCCTTATGGGGTTCCCGGAGCCCTCCCTTACACGCCAGAGGATCGGTCACCGTGGAGGTTTTAGTGGGTAAGAATCCCACACTACCCAGGACCCCCCCCCCCCCCCCCGGGTCCGGGGTGCCTTCTGAAGGTTTCCTCCACGTAAAAAAAAAAGGTTGGGTTGGGTTAGGTTGGGTTAGTTTGGTGTTAGGCTGGGTTAGTTTGGGGTTATGTTGGGTTAGGTTGGCGAGAGTCCCCGTGAGCCGGTTAGGCCGGAATAACCACGATCGAACGAGTTATATAAGAATTACTTATTTATATTATGGTTAATATAAGAATTCAGCGACATTCTATCACATTTGTTCAATTTACGTCGCTCCTATTTCAGATAGCGTTTTGGGCTAAGCGGCACCTTAAAGCGCATGAAATGACGAGTAAAATGCACTACTAAACTTCTATGATAGGGCAATCAGAGACCCGATCAGGTCATCTTATATTACGATTAATATAAGAATTCAGCGTAATTCTATCACATTTGTTCAATTTATGTCGCTCCTATTTCAGATAGCAAATTGGGATGTGCGGCATCTTAAAGCGCATGGAATGACGAGTAAAACGCACTATTAAACTTCTATGATAGGGCAATCAGAGACCCGATTGGATCATTTTATATTATGGTTAATATAAGAATTCAGCGAAATTCTATCATATTTGTTCAAAGTACGTCGCTCCTATTTCAGATAGTGTATTGGGCTAAGCGGCACCTTAAAGCGCATGAAATGACGAGTAAAATGCACAACTAAGCTTCTTTGATAGGGCAATCAGAGACCCGATTAGATCATTTTATATTATTGTTAATATAAGAATTCAGCGTAATTTTATCACATTTGTTCAATTTACGTCGCCCCTATTTCAGATAGCATATTGGGCTAGGTGGCATCTTAAAGCGCATGAAATGACGAGTAAAATGCACTACTAAACTTGTTGGATAGGGCAATCAGAGACCCGATTAGATCTTTTTATATTTTGGTTAATATAAGAATTCTGCGAAATTCTATCACATTTGTTCAATTTACGTCGTTCCTATTTCAGGTAGCGTATTGGGCTTAGCGGCATGTCAATGGGCATGAAATGTCGAGTAAAATGCACTACTAAACTTCTTGGATAGGGCAATCGGAGGCCCGATTAGGTCATCTTATATTATGGTTAATATAAGAATTCAGCGAAATTTTAACACATTTGCTCAATTTACGTCGCCCCTATTTCAGGTAGCGTGTTGGGCTAGGCGGCATCTTAAAGCGCGTAGAATGACGAGTAAAATGCACTACTAACTTTCGATGATAGGGCAATCAAAGACCCGATTAGATCATTCTATATTATGGTTAATATAAGAATTGTGCGTAATTTTATCCCATTTGTTCAATTTATTTCGCTCCTATTTCATATAGCGTATTGGGCCAGGCGGCACCTTAAAGCGCATGAAATGTCGAGTAAAATGCAATATTCAACTTCTATTATAGGGCAATCAGAGAACCGAATAGATCGTATTATATTATGCTTAATATAAGAATTCTGCGTAATTCTATCACGTTTGTTCAATTTACGTAGCTCCAATTTCAGAAAGCGTATTGGGCTAGGCGGCAACTTAAGGCGCATGAAATGTCGAGTAAAATGCACTACTAAACTTCTCGGATAGGGCTAACAGAGACCCGATTAGGTCATCTTATATTATGGTTAATATCAGAATTCAGCGAAATTTTATCACATTTGTTCAATTTACGTCGCCCCTATTTCAGATATCGTATTGGGGTAAGCGGCACCTTAAAGGGCATGAAATGACGAGTAAAATGCACGATTAAACTTCTATGATAGGGCAATCAGTGACCCGAATAGATCGTATTATATTATGGTTAATATAAGAATTCTGCGTAATTCTATCACGTTTGTTCAATTTACGTAGCTCCTATTTCAGATTGCGTATTGGGCTAGGCGGCACCATAAAGCGCATGAAATGACGAGTAAAATGCGCTATTAAATTTCTATGATAGGGCAATCAGAGAACCGAATAGATCGTATTATATTATGGGTAATATAAGAATTCTGCGTAATTCTATCACGTTTGTTCAATTTACGTATCTCCAATTTCAGATAGCGTATTGGGCTTGGCGGCATCTTAAAGCGCATGAAATGTCGAGTAAAATGCACTATTAAACTTCCATGATAGGGCAATCAGAGATCCAATTAGGTCATTTTGTATTATGGTTAATATAAGAATGCAGCGTAATTCTATCACATTTGCTTAATTTATGTCGCTCCTATTTCAGATAGCGTAATGCGCTAGGTGGCATCTTAAAGCGCATGAAATGACGAGTAAAATGCACTATGAAACTACTATGATAGGGCAATCAGAGACCCGAATAGATCGTATTATATTATGGTTAATATAAGAATTCTGCGTAATTCTATCACGTTTGTACAATTTACGTAGCTGCAATTTCAGATAGCGTATTGGACTAGGCGGCATCTAAATGCGCATGAAATGGCGAGTA
The DNA here is from genome assembly GCA_916610135.2 of Macropis europaea. Lineage (NCBI taxonomy): Eukaryota > Metazoa > Arthropoda > Insecta > Hymenoptera > Melittidae > Macropis > Macropis europaea. The sequence continues at coordinate 484,867 of CAKAJE020002233.1, forward strand.
AAACGCACTATTAAACTTCTAGGGTAGGGCAAACTGAGACCCCATTAGATCATTTTATATTATGGTTAATATAAGAATTCAGCGAAATTCTATCACACTTGTTCAATTTACGTCGCTCCTATTTCAGATAGCGTATTGGGCTAAGCGGCACATTAAAGCGCATGAAATGGCGAGTAAAATGCACTATGAAACTTCTAGGGTAGGGCAAACAGAGACTCGATTAGATCATTTTATATTATGGTTAATTTAAGAATTCAGGGAAATTCTATCACATTTGTTCAACTTTCGTCGCTACTATTTCAGATAGCGTATAGGGCTGAGCGGCATTTCAAAGCGCATGAAATGACGAGTAAAATGCACTATTAAACTTCTAGGGTAATCCAAACAGAGACACGATTAGATCATTTTATATTACGGTTAATATATGAATTCAGCGTAATTCTGTCACATTTGTGCAACTTACGTCGCTCCTATTTCAGATAGCGTATTGGGCTAAGCGGCATCTCAAAGCGCATGAAATGACGAGTGAAATGCACTATTATACTTCTAGGGTAGGGCGAACAGAGACGCGAAGAGATCATTTCACATTAAGGTTAATATAAGGATTCAGCGAAATTCTATCACATTTGTTCAATTTACGTCGCTCCTATTTCAGATAGCGTATTGGGCTAAGCGGCATCTCAAAGCGCAAGAAATGGCGAATAAAATGGACTATCAAACTTCTAGGGTAGTGCAAACAGAGACCCGATTAGATCATTTTATATTATGGTTAATTTAAGAATTCAGCAAAATTCTATCACATTTGTTCAATTCACGTCGCTGCTATTTCAGATAGCGTACTGGGCTAGGCAGCATCTTAAAGCGCGTGGAATGACGAGTAAAATGCACAATTAAACTTCTATTATAGGGCAGTCAGAGACCCGATTAGATCATTTTATATTTTGTTTAATATAAGATTTCAGGGAAATTCTATCACATTTGTTCAATTTACGTCGCTCATATTTCAAATAGCGTATTGGGCTAAGCGGCATCTCAAAGCGCATGAAATGACGAGTGAAATGCACTATTATACGTCTAGGGTATGGCAAACAGAGACCCGATCAGATCATTTTACATTAAGGTTAATATAAGAATTCAGGGAAATTCTATAACATTTCTTCAACTTACCTCGCTCCTATTTCAGATAGCGTACTAGGATAGGCCGCATCTTAAAGCACCTGGAATGGCGAGTAAAATGCACTGTTAAACTTCTATGATAGGGCAATCAGAGACCCGATTAGATCATTTTATATTTTGTTTAATATAAGATTTCAGGGAAATCCTATCACATTTGTTCAATTTACGTCGCTCCTATTTCAGATAGCGTATTGGGCTAAGCGGCATCTCAAAGCGCAAGAAATGGCGAGTAAAATGCACTATTAAACTTCTAGGGTAGGTCAAACAGAGACCCGATTAGATCATTTTATATGATGGTTAATTTAAGAATTCAGCAAAATTCTATCACATTTGGTCAATTTACGTCGCTCCTATTTCAGATAGCGTACTGGGCTGGGCGGCATCTTAAAGCGCGTGGAATGTAGAGTAAAATGCACTATTAAACTTCTATGATAGGGCAATCAGAGACCCGATTTGATCATTTTATATTTTGGTTCATATAAGAATTCAGCGAAATTCTATTACATTTGTTCAATTTACGTCGCTCCTATTTCAGATAGCTTATTGGGCGAAGCGGCGTCTCAATGCGCATGAAATAACGAGTGAAATGCACTATTAAACTTCTAGGGTAGGGCAAACAGAGCCCCGATTAGATCATTTTACATTGAGGTCAATATAAGAATTCCGGGAAATTCTATCACATTTGTTCAATTTACGTCGCTCCTATTTCAGATAGCGTATTGGGCTAAGCGGCATCTCAAAGCGCATGAAATGACGAGTGAAATGCACTACAAAACTTCTCGGATAGGGCAATCACACACCCGATTAGGTCATCTTATATTATGGTTAATATAAGAATTCAGCGTAATTCTAGCAAATTTGATCACTTTACGTCGCTCCTATTTCAGATAGCGTATTGGGGTAGGCTGCACCTTAAAGCGCACGAAGTGGCGAGTAAAATGCAATACTAAACTTCCTTGATAGTATAATCAGAAACCCGATTAGATCATTTTATATTATTGTTAATATAAGAATTCAGCGTAATTTTACCACATTTGTTCAATTTACGTCGCCCCTATTTCAGATAGCATATTGGGCTAGGTGGCATCTTAAAGCGCATGAAATGTCGAGTAAGATTCACTATTAAACTTCTAAGATCGGGCAATCAGTGACCCGATTAGATCATTTTATATTATGGTTAATATAAGAATTCAGCGAAATTCTATCACATTTGTTCAATTTACGTCGCTCCAATTTCATATAGCGTATTGGACTAGTCGACTTCTTAAAGCGCGTGGAATGTCGCGTGAAATGCACTACTATCCTTCTATGATAGGGCAATCAAAGACCCGATTAGATCATTCTATATTATGGTTAATATAAGAATTCTGCGTAATTCTGTTACATTTGTTCAATTTATGTCGCTCCTATTTCAGATAGCGTACTGGGCTAGGCGGCACCTTAAGGCGCATGAAATGACGAGTAAAATGCACTACTAAACTTGTTGGATAGGGCAATCAGAGACCCGATTAGATCTTTTTATATTTTGGTTAATATAAGAATTCTGCGAATTTCTATCACATTTGTTCAATTTACGTCGCCCCTATTTCAGGTAGCGTGTTGGGCTAGGCGGCATCTTAAAGCGCGTAGAATGACGAGTAAAATGCACTACTAACTTTCGATGATAGGGCAATCAAAGACCCGATTAGATCATTCTATATTATGGTTAATATAAGAATTGTGCGTAATTTTATCCCATTTGTTCAATTTATTTCGCTCCTATTTCATATAGCGTATTGGGCCAGGCGGCACCTTAAAGCGCATGAAATGTCGAGTAAAATGCAATATTCAACTTCTATTATAGGGCAATCAGAGAACCGAATAGATCGTATTATATTATGCTTAATATAAGAATTCTGCGTAATTCTATCACGTTTGTTCAATTTACGTAGCTCCAATTTCAGAAAGCGTATTGGGCTAGGCGGCAACTTAAGGCGCATGAAATGTCGAGTAAAATGCACTACTAAACTTCTCGGATAGGGCTAACAGAGACCCGATTAGGTCATCTTATATTATGGTTAATATCAGAATTCAGCGAAATTTTATCACATTTGTTCAATTTACGTCGCCCCTATTTCAGATATCGTATTGGGGTAAGCGGCACCTTAAAGGGCATGAAATGACGAGTAAAATGCACGATTAAACTTCTATGATAGGGCAATCAGTGACCCGAATAGATCGTATTATATTATGGTTAATATAAGAATTCTGCGTAATTCTATCACGTTTGTTCAATTTACGTAGCTCCTATTTCAGATTGCGTATTGGGCTAGGCGGCACCATAAAGCGCATGAAATGACGAGTAAAATGCGCTATTAAATTTCTATGATAGGGCAATCAGAGAACCGAATAGATCGTATTATATTATGGGTAATATAAGCATTCTGCGTAATTCTATCACGTTTGTTCAATTTACGTATCTCCAATTTCAGATAGCGTATTGGGCTTGGCGGCATCTTAAAGCGCATGAAATGTCGAGTAAAATGCACTATTAAACTTCCATGATAGGGCAATCAGAGATCCAATTAGGTCATTTTGTATTATGGTTAATATAAGAATGCAGCGTAATTCTATCACATTTGCTTAATTTATGTCGCTCCTATTTCAGATAGCGTAATGCGCTAGGTGGCATCTTAAAGCGCATGAAATGACGAGTAAAATGCACTATGAAACTACTATGATAGGGCAATCAGAGACCCGAATAGATCGTATTATATTATGGTTAATATAAGAATTCTGCGTAATTCTATCACGTTTGTACAATTTACGTAGCTGCAATTTCAGATAGCGTATTGGACTAGGCGGCATCTAAATGCGCATGAAATGGCGAGTAAAACGCACTATTAAACTTCTAGGGTAGGGCAAACTGAGACCCCATTAGATCATTTTATATTATGGTTAATATAAGAATTCAGCGAAATTCTATCACACTTGTTCAATTTACGTCGCTCCTATTTCAGATAGCGTATTGGGCTAAGCGGCACATTAAAGCGCATGAAATGGCGAGTAAAATGCACTATGAAACTTCTAGGGTAGGGCAAACAGAGACTCGATTAGATCATTTTATATTATGGTTAATTTAAGAATTCAGGGAAATTCTATCACATTTGTTCAACTTTCGTCGCTACTATTTCAGATAGCGTATAGGGCTGAGCGGCATTTCAAAGCGCATGAAATGACGAGTAAAATGCACTATTAAACTTCTAGGGTAAGCCAAACAGAGACACGATTAGATCATTTTATATTACGGTTAATATATGAATTCAGCGTAATTCTGTCACATTTGTGCAACTTACATCGCTCCTATTTCAGATAGCGTATTGGGCTAAGCGGCATCTCAAAGCGCATGAAATGACGAGTGAAATGCACTATTATACTTCTAGGGTAGGGCGAACAGAGACGCGAAGAGATCATTTCACATTAAGGTTAATATAAGGATGCAGCGAAATTCTATCACATTTGTTCAATTTACGTCGCTCCTATTTCAGATAGCGTATTGGGCTAAGCGGCATCTCAAAGCGCAAGAAATGGCGAATAAAATGGACTATCAAACTTCTAGGGTAGTGCAAACAGAGACCCGATTAGATCATTTTATATTATGGTTAATTTAAGAATTCAGCAAAATTCTATCACATTTGTTCAATTCACGTCGCTGCTATTTCAGATAGCGTACTGGGCTAGGCAGCATCTTGAAGCGCGTGGAATGACGAGTAAAATGCACAATTAAACTTCTATTATAGGGCAGTCAGAGACCCGATTAGATCATTTTATATTTTGTTTAATATAAGATTTCAGGGAAATTCTATCACATTTGTTCAATTTACGTCGCTCATATTTCAAATAGCGTATTGGGCTAAGCGGCATCTCAAAGCGCATGAAATGACGAGTGAAATGCACTATTATACGTCTAGGGTATGGCAAACAGAGACCCGATCAGATCATTTTACATTGAGGTTAATATAAGAATTCAGGGAAATTCTATAACATTTCTTCAACTTACCTCGCTCCTATTTCAGATAGCGTACTAGGATAGGCCGCATCTTAAAGCGCCTGGAATGGCGAGTAAAATGCACTGTTAAACTTCTATGATAGGGCAATCAGAGTCCCGATTAGATCATTTTATATTTTGTTTAATATAAGATTTCAGGGAAATCCTATCACATTTGTTCAATTTACGTCGCTCCTATTTCAGATAGCGTATTGGGCTAAGCGGCATCTCAAAGCGCAAGAAATGGCGAGTAAAATGCACTATTAAACTTCTAGGGTAGGTCAAACAGAGACCCGATTAGATCATTTTATATGATGGTTAATTTAAGAATTCAGCAAAATTCTATCACATTTGGTCAATTTACGTCGCTCCTATTTCAGATAGCGTACTGGGCTGGGCGGCATCTTAAAGCGCGTGGAATGGCGAGTAAAATGCACTATTAAACTTCTATGATAGGGCAATCAGAGACCCGATTTGATCATTTTATATTTTGGTTCATATAAGAATTCAGCGAAATTCTATTACATTTGTTCAATTTACGTCGCTCCTATTTCAGATAGCTTATTGGGCGAAGCGGCATCTTAAAGCTCGTGGAAGGATGAGTAAAATGCACCACTAAACTTCTATGATAGAGCAATCAGAGACCCGATTAGATCATTTTACATTATGGTTAATAAAAGAATTCAGCCAAATTCTATCACATTTGTTCAATTTACTTCGCTCCTATTTCAGATAGCGTACTGGGCTATGCGGCATCTTAAAGCTCATGGAAGGGCGAGTAAAATGCACAATTAAACTTCTATGATAGGGCAATCAGAGACCCGATTAGATCATTTTATATTACGGTTAATATAAGAATTCAGCGTAATTCTATCACATTTGTTCAACTTACGTCACTCCTATTTCAGATAGCGTACTGGGCTATGCGGCATCTTAAAGCTCGTGGAAGGGCGAGTAAAATGCACTACTAAACTTCTATGATAGAGCAATCAGAGACCCGATTAGATCATTTTACATTATGGTTAATAAAAGAATTCAGCCAAATTCTATCACATTTGTTCAATTTACTTCGCTCCTATTTCAGATAGCGTATTGGGCTAAGCGGCATCTCAAAGCGCAAGAAATAGCGAGTAAAATGCACTATTAAACTTCTAGGGTACGGCAAACAGAGACCCGATCAGATCATTTTATGTTTTGGTTAATTTAAGAATTCAGCGAAATTCTATCACATTTGTTCAATTTACGTCGCTCCTATTTCAGATAGCGTATTGGGCTAAGCGGCACCTCAATGCGCATGAAATGGCGAGTGAAATGCACTATTAAACTTCTAGGGTAAGGCAAACAGAGCCCCGATTAGATCATTTTACATTGAGGTCAATATAAGAATTCCGGGAAATTCTATCACATTTGTTCAATTTACGTCGCTCCTATTTCAGATAGCGTATTGGGCTAAGCGGCATCTCAAAGCGCATGAAATGACGAGTGAAATGCACTATTAAACTTCTATGATAGGGCAATCAGAGACCCGATCAGATCGTTTTATATTTTGGTTAATATAAGAATTCAAGGAAATTCTATCACATTTGTTCAATTTACATCGCTCCTATATCAGATAGCGTATTTGGCTAAGCGGCACCTCAAAGCGCATGAAATGACGAGTGAAATGCACTATTAAACTTCTAGAGTAGGGCGAACAGAGACCCGATTAGATCATTTTATATTATCGTTAATTTAAGGATTCAGCAAAATTTTATCACATTTGTTCAATTCACGTCGCTGCTATTTCAGATAGCGTACTGGGCTAGGCGGGATCTTAAAGCGCGTGGAATGATGAGTAAAATGCACTATTAGCCTTCTATGATAGGGCAGTCAGAGACCCGATTAGATCATTTTATATTTTGTTTAATATAAGATTTCAGGGAAATCCTATCACATTTGTTCTATTTACGTCGCTCCTATTTCAGATAGCGTATTGGGCTGAGCGGCATCTCAAAGCGCATGAAATGTCTCGTGAAATGCACTATTAATCTTCTAGGGTAGGGCGAACAGAGACCCGATTCGATCATTTTACATTAAGGTTAATATAAGTATTCACCGAAATTCTATCACATTTGTTCAATTTACGTCGCTCCTATTTCAGATAGCGTACTGGGCTAAGCGGCACCTTAAAGCGCGTGGAATGGCGAGTAAAATGCACAATTAAACTTCTATGATAGGGCAATCAGAGACCCGATTAGATCATTTTATATTACGGTTAATATAAGAATTCAGCGTAATTCTATCACATTCGTTCAACTTACGTCACTCCTATTTCAGATAGCGTACTGGGCTATGCGGCATCTTAAAGCTCGTGGAAGGGCGAGTAAAATGCACCACTAAACTTCTATGATAGAGCAATCAGAGACCCGATTAGATCATTTTACATTATGGTTAATAAAAGAATTCAGCCAAATTCTATCACATTTGTTCAATTTACTTCGCTCCTATTTCAGATAGCGTACTGGGCTATGCGGCATCTTAAAGCTCGTGGAAGGGCGAGTAAAATGCACAATTAAACTTCTATGATAGGGCAATCAGAGACCCGATTAGATCATTTTATATTACGGTTAATATAAGAATTCAGCGTAATTCTATCACATTTGTTCAACTTACGTCACTCCTATTTCAGATAGCGTACTGGGCTATACGGCATCTTAAAGCTCGTGGAAGGGCGAGTAAACTGCACTACTAAACTTCTATGATAGAGCAATCAGAGACCCGATTAGATCATTTTACATTATGGTTAATAAAAGAATTCAGCCAAATTCTATCACATTTGTTCAATTTACTTCGCTCCTATTTCAGATAGCGTATTGGGCTAAGCGGCATCTCAAAGCGCAAGAAATAGCGAATAAAATGCACTATTAAACTTCTAGGGTACGGCAAACAGAGACCCGATCAGATCATTTTATGTTTTGGTTAATTTAAGAATTCAGCGAAATTCTATCACATTTGTTCAATTTACGTCGCTCCTATTTCAGATAGCGTATTGGGTTAAGCGGCACCTCAATGCGCATGAAATGGCGAGTGAAATGCACTATTAAACTTCTAGGGTAAGGCAAACAGAGCCCCGATTAGATCATTTTACATTGAGGTCAATATAAGAATTCCGGGAAATTCTATCACATTTGTTCAATTTACGTCGCTCCTATTTCAGATAGCGTATTGGGCTAAGCGGCATCTCAAAGCGCATGAAATGACGAGTGAAATGCACTATTAAACTTCTATGATAGGGCAATCAGAGACCCGATCAGATCGTTTTATATTTTGGTTAATATAAGAATTCAAGGAAATTCTATCACATTTGTTCAATTTACATCGCTCCTATATCAGATAGCGTATTTGGCTAAGCGGCACCTCAAAGCGCATGAAATGACGAGTGAAATGCACTATTAAACTTCTAGAGTAGGGCGAACAGAGACCCGATTAGATCATTTTATATTATCGTTAATTTAAGGATTCAGCAAAATTTTATCACATTTGTTCAATTCACGTCGCTGCTATTTCAGATAGCGTACTGGGCTAGGCGGGATCTTAAAGCGCGTGGAATGATGAGTAAAATGCACTATTAGCCTTCTATGATAGGGCAGTCAGAGACCCGATTAGATCATTTTATATTTTGTTTAATATAAGATTTCAGGGAAATCCTATCACATTTGTTCTATTTACGTCGCTCCTATTTCAGATAGCGTATTGGGCTGAGCGGCATCTCAAAGCGCATGAAATGTCTCGTGAAATGCACTATTAATCTTCTAGGGTAGGGCGAACAGAGACCCGATTAGATCATTTTATATTATCGTTAATTTAAGGATTCAGCAAAATTTTATCACATTTGTTCAATTCACGTCGCTGCTATTTCAGATAGCGTACTGGGCTAGGCGGGATCTTAAAGCGCGTGGAATGATGAGTAAAATGCACTATTAGCCTTCTATGATAGGGCAGTCAGTGACCCGATTAGATCATTTTATATTATGGTTAATATAAGAATTCAGCAAAATTCTATCACATTTGTTCAATTTACGTAGCTCCTATTTCAGATAGCGTACTGGGCTAAGCGGCACCTTAAAGCGCGTGGAATGGCGAGTAAAATGCACAATTAAACTTCTATGATAGGGCAATCAGAGACCCGATTAGATCATTTTATATTACGGTTAATATAAGAATTCAGCGTAATTCTATCACATTTGTTCAACTTACGTCACTCCTATTTCAGATAGCGTACTGGGCTATGCGGCATCTTAAAGCTCGTGGAAGGGCGAGTAAAATGCACTACTAAACTTCTATGATAGAGCAATCAGAGACCCGATTAGATCATTTTACATTATGGTTAATAAAAGAATTCTGCCAAATTCTATCACATTTGTTCAATTTACTTCGCTCCTATTTCAGATAGCGTACTGGGCTATGCGGCATCTTAAAGCTCGTGGAAGGGCGAGTAAAATGCACAATTAAACTTCTATGATAGGGCAATCAGAGACCCGATTAGATCATTTTATATTACGGTTAATATAAGAATTCAGCGTAATTCTATCACATTTGTTCAACTTACGTCACTCCTATTTCAGATAGCGTACTGGGCTATGCGGCATCTTAAAGCGCGTGGAATGGCGAGTAAAATACACTATTAAACTTCTATGATAGGGCAATCAGAGACCCGATTTGATCATTTTATATTTTGGTTCATATAAGAATTCAGCGAAATTCTTTTACATTTGTTCAATTTACGTCGCTCCTATTTCAGATAGCTTATTGGGCGAAGCGGCGTCTCAATGCGCATGAAATAACGAGTGAAATGCACTATTAAACTTCTAGGGTAAGGCAAACAGAGCCCCGATTAGATCATTTTACATTGAGGTCAATATAAGAATTCCGGGAAATTCTATCACATTTGTTCAATTTACGTCGCTCCTATTTCAGATAGCGTATTGGGCTAAGCGGCATCTCAAAGCGCATGAAATGACGAGTGAAATGCACTATTAAACTTCTATGATAGGGCAATCAGAGACCCGATCAGATCGTTTTATATTTTGGTTAATATAAGAATTCAAGGAAATTCTATCACATTTGTTCAATTTACATCGCTCCTATATCAGATAGCGTATTTGGCTAAGCGGCACCTCAAAGCGCATGAAATGACGAGTGAAATGCACTATTAAACTTCTAGAGTAGGGCGAACAGAGACCCGATTAGATCATTTTATATTATCGTTAATTTAAGGATTCAGCAAAATTTTATCACATTTGTTCAATTCACGTCGCTGCTATTTCAGATAGCGTACTGGGCTAGGCGGGATCTTAAAGCGCGTGGAATGATGAGTAAATGCACTATTAGCCTTCTATGATAGGGCAGTCAGAGACCCGATTAGATCATTTTATATTTTGTTTAATATAAGATTTCAGGCAAATCCTATCACATTTGTTCTATTTACGTCGCTCCTATTTCAGATAGCGTATTGGGCTGAGCGGCATCTCAAAGCGCATGAAATGTGTCGTGAAATGCACTATTAATCTTCTAGGGTAGGGCGAACAGAGACCCGATTAGATCATTTTACATTAAGGTTAATATAAGTATTCACCGAAATTCTATCACATTTGTTCAATTTACGTCGCTCCTATTTCAGATAGCGTACTGGGCTAAGCGGCATCTCAAAGCGCATGAAATGACGAGTGAAATGCACTATTATACGTCTAGGGTAGGGCAAACAGAGACCCGATCAGATCATTTTACATTAAGGTTAATATAAGAATTCAGGGAAATTCTATAACATTTCTTCAACTTACCTCGCTCCTATTTCAGATAGCGTACTAGGCTAGGCCGCATCTTAAAGCGCCTGGAATGGCGAGTAAAATGCACTGTTAAACTTCTATGATAGGGCAATCAGAGACCCGATTAGATCATTTTATATTTTGTTTAATATAAGATTTCAGGGAAATCCTATCACATTTGTTCAATTTACGTCGCTCCTATGTCAGATAGCGTATTGGGATAAGCGGCATCTCAAAGCGCAAGAAATGGCGAGTAAAATGCACTATTAAACTTCTAGGGTAGGTCAAACAGAGACCCGATTAGATCATTTTATATGATGGTTAATTTAAGAATTCAGCAAAATTCTATCACATTTGGTCAATTTACGTCGCTCCTATTTCAGATAGCGTACTGGGCTGGGCGGCATCTTAAAGCGCGTGGAATGGCGAGTAAAATACACTATTAAACTTCTATGATAGGGCAATCAGAGACCCGATTTGATCATTTTATATTTTGGTTCATATAAGAATTCAGCGAAATTCTATTACATTTGTTCAATTTACGTCGCTCCTATTTCAGATAGCTTATAGGGCGAAGCGGCGTCTCAATGCGCATGAAATAACGAGTGAAATGCACTATTAAACTTCTAGGGTAAGGCAAACAGAGCCCCGATTAGATCATTTTACATTGAGGTCAATATAAGAATTCCGGGAAATTCTATCACATTTGTTCAATTTACGTCGCTCCTATTTCAGATAGCGTATTGGGCTAAGCGGCATCTCAAAGCGCATGAAATGACGAGTGAAATGCACTATTATACTTCTAGGGTAGGGCGAACAGAGACCCGAAGAGATCATTTTCCATTAAGGTTAATATAAGAATTCAGGGAAATTCTTTCACATTTCTTCAATTTACGTCGCTCCTATTTCAGGTAGCGTACTGGGCTAGGCGGCACCTTAAAGCGCGTGGAATGGCGAGTAAAATGCACTATTAAACTTCTATGATAGGGCAATCAGAGACCCGATTAGATCATTTTATATTATGGTTAATTTAAGAATTCAACAAAATTTTATCACATTTGTTCAATTCACGTCGCTGCTATTTCAGATAGCGTATTGGGCTAAGCGGCATCTCAAAGCGCATGAAATTATGAGTAAAATGCACTATTAAACTTCTAGGGTAGGGCGAACAGAGACCCGATTAGATCATTTTACATTATGGTTAATATAACAATTCAGCGAAATTCTATCACATTTGTTCAATTTACGTCGCTCCTATTTCAGACAGCGTATTGGGCTAAGCGGCATCTCAAAGCGCATGAAATGGGGAGTAAAATGCACTATTAAACTTCTAGGGTAGGGCAAACAGAGGCCCGATTAGATCATTCTACATTAAGGTTAATATAAGAATTCAGGGAAATTCTATCACATTTGTTCAATTTACGTCGCTCGTATTTCAGATAGCGTATTCGGCTAAGCGGCATCTCAAAGCGCATGAAATGTCTCGTGAAATGCACTGTTAATCTTCTAGGGTAGGGCGAACAGAGGCCCGATTAGATCATTTTACATTAAGGTTAATATAAGTATTCACCGAAATTCTATCACATTTGTTCAATTTACGTCGCTCCTATTTCAGATAGCGTATTGGGTTAAGCGGCACCTCAAAGCGCATGAAATTGCGAGTAAAATGCACTGTTAAACTTCTAGGGTAGAGCAAACAGTGACCCGATTAGATCATTTTATATTATGGTTAATATAAGAATTCAGCAAAATTCTATCACATTTGTTCAATTTACGTCGCTCCTATTTCAGATAGCGTACTGGGCTAGACGGGGTCTTAAGGCGCGTGGAATGGCGAATAAAATGCACTATTAAACTGCTATGATAGGGAAACCAGAGAACCGATTAGATCATTTTATATTTTGGTTCATATAAGTATTCACCGAAATTCTATCACATTTGTTCAATTTACGTCGCTCCTATTTCAGATAGCGTACTGGGCTAAGCGGCACCTTAAAGCGCGTGGAATGGCGAGCAAAATGCACAATTAAACTTCTATGATAGGGCAATCAGAGACCCGATTAGATCATTTTATATTACGGTTAATATAAGAATTCAGCGTAATTCTATCACATTTGTTCAACTTACGTCACTCCTATTTCAGATAGCGTACTGGGCTGGGCGGCATCTTAAAGCGCGTGGAATGGCGAGTAAAATGCACTATTAAACTTCTATGATAGGGCAATCGGAGACCCGATTTGATCATTTTATATTTTGGTTCATATAAGAATTCAGCGAAATTCTATTACATTTGTTCAATTTACGTCGCTCCTATTTCAGATAACTTATTGGGCGAAGCGGCGCCTCAATGCGCATGAAATAACGAGTGAAATGCACTATTAAACTACTAGGGTAGGGCAAGCAGAGCCCCGATTAGATCATTTTACATTGAGGTCAATATAAGAATTCCGGGAAATTCTATCATATTTGTTCAATTTACGTCGCTCCTATTTCAGATAGCGTATTGGGCTAAGCGGCATCTCAAAGCGCATGAAATGACGAGTGAAATGCACTATTATACTTCTAGGGTAGGGCGAACAGAGACCCGAAGAGATCATTTTCCATTAAGGTTAATATAAGAATTCAGGGAAATTCTTTCACATTTCTTCAATTTACGTCGCTCCTATTTCAGATAGCGTACTGGGCTAGGCGGCACCTTAAAGCGCGTGGAATGGCGAGTAAAATGCACTATTAAACTTCTATGATAGGGCAATCAGAGACCCGATTAGATCATTTTGTATTATGGTTAATTTAAGAATTCAACAAAATTTTATCACATTTGTTCAATTCACGTTGCTGCTATTTCAGATAGCGTACTGGGCTAGGCGGCATCTTAAAGCGCGTGGAATGTTGAGTAAAATGCACTATTAGCCTTCTATGATAGGGCAGTCAGAGACCCGATTAGATCATTTTATATTTTGTTTAATATAAGATTTCAGGGAAATCCTATCACATTTGTTCTATTCACGTCGCTCCTATTTCAGATAGCGTATTGGGCAGAGCGGCATCACAAAGCGCATGAAATGGAGAATAAAATGGACTATTAAACTTCTAGGGTAGGGCGAACAGAGACCCGATTAGATCATTTTACATTAATGTTAATATAAAAATTCAGCGAAATTCTATCACATTTGTTCAATTTACGTCGCTCCTATTTCAGACAGCGTATTGGGCTAAGCGGCATCTCAACGCGCATGAGATGGGGAGTAAAATGCACTATTAAACTTCTAGGGTAGGGCAAACAGAGACCCGATTAGATCATTCTACATTAAGGTTAATATAAGAATTCAGGGAAATTCTATCACATTTGTTCAATTTACGTCGCTCGTATTTCAGATAGCGTATTCGGCTAAGCGGCATCTCAAAGCGCATGAAATGTCTCGTGAAATGCACTATTAATCTTCTAGGGTAGGGCGAACAGAGACCCGATTAGATCATTTTACATTAAGGTTAATATAAGTATTCACCGAAATTGTATCACATTTGTTCAATTTACGTCGCTCCTATTTCAGATAGCGTATTGGGTTAAGCGGCACCTGAAAGCGCATGAAATTGCGAGTAAAATGCACTGTTAAACTTCTAGGGTAGAGCAAACAGTGACCCGATTAGATCATTTTATATTATGGTTAATTTAAGAGTTCAGCAAAATTCTATCACATTTGTTCAATTTACGTCGCTCCTATTTCAGATAGCGTATTGGGCTAAGCGGCATCTCAAAGCGCATGAAATTATGAGTAAAATGCACTATTAAACTTCTAGGGTAGGGCGAACAGAGACCCGATTAGATCATTTTACATTATGGTTAATATAAGAATTCAGCGAAATTCTATCACATTTGTTCAATTTATGTCGCTCCTATTTCAGATAGCGTATTGGGCTAAGCGGCATCTCAAAGCGCATGAAATTGTGAGTAAAATTCACTATTAAACTTCTAGGGTACGGCGAACAGATACCCGATTAGATCATTTTACATTATGGTTAATATAAGAATTCAGCGAAATTCTATCACATTTGTTCAATTTACGTCGCTCTTATTCCAGATAGCGTATTGGGCTAGGCAGCACCTTAAAGCGCGTGGAATGGCGAGTAAAATGCACTATTAAACTTCTAGGGTAAGGCAAACAGAGACCCGATTAGATCATTTTACATTACGGTTAATATAAGAATTCAGCGTAATTCTATCACATTTGTTCAATTTACGTCGCTCCTATTTCAGATAGCGTACTGGGCTAGGCGGCATCTTAAAGCGCGTGGAATGGCAAGTAAAATGCAATATTAACCTTCTATGATAGGGCCATCAGAGACCAGATTAGATCATCTTATATTTTGGTTAATATAAGAAATAAGCGAAATTCTATCACATTTGTTCAATTTACGTCGCTCCTATTCCAGATGGCGTATTGGGCTAAGCGGCATCTCAAAGCGCATGTAATGGCGAGTAAAATGCACTATTAAACTTCTAGGGTAGGGCGAACAGAGACCCGATTAGATCATTTTACATTATGGTTAATATAAGAATTCAGCGAAATTCTATCACATTTGTTCAATTTACGTCGCTCCTATTTCAGATAGCGTATTGTGCTAAGCGGCATCTCAAAGCGCATGAAATGGTGAGTAAAATGCACTATTAAACATCTAGGGTAAGGCAAACAGATACCGGATTAGATCATTTTATATTACGGTGAATATAAGAATTCAGCGTAATTCTATCACATTCGTACAATTTACGTCGCTCCTATTTCAGATAGCGTATTGTGCTAAGCGGCATCTCAAAGCGCATGAAATGGTGAGTAAAATGCACTATTAAACATCTAGGGTAAGGCAAACAGATACCCGATTAGATCATTTTACATTATGGTTAATATAAGAATTCAGCGAAATTCTATCACATTTGTTCAATTTACGTCGCTCTTATTCCAGATAGCGTATTGGGCTAGGCAGCACCTTAAAGCGCGTGGAATGGCGAGTAAAATGCACTATTAAACTTCTAGGGTAAGGCAAACAGAGACCCGATTAGATCATTTTACATTACGGTTAATATAAGAATTCAGCGTAATTCTATCACATTTGTTCAATTTACGTCGCTCCTATTTCAGATATCGTACTGGGCTAGGCGGCATCTTAAAGCGCGTGGAATGGCAAGTAAAATGCAATATTAACCTTCTATGATAGGGCCATCAGAGACCAGATTAGATCATCTTATATTTTGGTTAATATAAGAAATAAGCGAAATTCTATCACATTTGTTCAATTTACGTCGCTCCTATTCCAGATGGCGTATTGGGCTAAGCGGCATCTCAAAGCGCATGTAATGGCGAGTAAAATGCACTATTAAACTTCTAGGGTAGGGCGAACAGAGACCCGATTAGATCATTTTACATTATGGTTAATATAAGAATTCAGCGAAATTCTATCACATTTGTTCAATTTACGTCGCTCCTATTTCAGATAGCGTATTGTGCTAAGCGGCATCTCAAAGCGCATGAAATGGTGAGTAAAATGCACTATTAAACATCTAGGGTAAGGCAAACAGATACCCGATTAGATCATTTTACATTATGGTTAATATAAGAATTCAGCGAAATTCTATCACATTTGTTCAATTTACGTCGCTCTTATTCCAGATAGCGTATTGGGCTAGGCAGCACCTTAAAGCGCGTGGAATGGCGAGTAAAATGCACTATTAAACTTCTAGGGTAAGGCAAACAGAGACCCGATTAGATCATTTTACATTACGGTTAATATAAGAATTCAGCGTAATTCTATCACATTTGTTCAATTTACGTCGCTCCTATTTCAGATAGCGTACTGGGCTAGGCGGCATCTTAAAGCGCGTGGAATGGCAAGTAAAATGCAATATTAACCTTCTATGATAGGGCCATCAGAGACCAGATTAGATCATCTTATATTTTGGTTAATATAAGAAATAAGCGAAATTCTATCACATTTGTTCAATTTACGTCGCTCCTATTCCAGATGGCGTATTGGGCTAAGCGGCATCTCAAAGCGCATGTAATGGCGAGTAAAATGCACTATTAAACTTCTAGGGTAGGGCGAACAGAGACCCGATTAGATCATTTTACATTATGGTTAATATAAGAATTCAGCGAAATTCTATCACATTTGTTCAATTTACGTCGCTCCTATTTCAGATAGCGTATTGTGCTAAGCGGCATCTCAAAGCGCATGAAATGGTGAGTAAAATGCACTATTAAACATCTAGGGTAAGGCAAACAGATACCGGATTAGATCATTTTATATTACGGTGAATATAAGAATTCAGCGTAATTCTATCACATTCGTACAATTTACGTCGCTCCTATTTCAGATAGCGTATTGGGCTAAGCGGCATCTCAAAGCGCATGAAATGGTGAGTAAAATGCACTATTAAACATCTAGGGTAAGGCAAACAGATACCGGATTAGATCATTTTATATTACGGTGAATATAAGAATTCAGCGTAATTCTATCACATTCGTACAATTTACGTCGCTCCTATTTCAGATAGTGTACTGGGCTAGGCGGCATCTAAAAGCGCGTGGAATGTAGAGTAAAATGCACTATTAACCTTCTATGACAGGGAAATCAGTGACCCGATTAGATCATTTTATATTTTGGTTAATATAAGAATTCAGCGAAATTCCATCACATTTGTTCTATTTCCGTCGTTACTATTTCAGATAGCGTATTGGGCTAAGCGGCAGCTCAAAGCGCATGAAATTACGAGAGAAATGCACTATTAAACTTCTAGGGTAGGGCAAACAGAGACACGATTAGATCATTTTGCATTATGGTTAATATAAGAATTCAGCAAAATTCTATCACATTTGTTCAATTTACGTCGCTCCTATTTCAGATAGCGTATTGGGCTAAGCGGCATCTCAAAGCGCAAGAAATGGCGAATAAAATGGACTATCAAACTTCTAGGGTAGTGCAAACAGAGACCCGATTAGATCATTTTACATTATGGTTAATTTAAGAATTCAGCAAAATTCTATCACATTTGTTCAATTCACGTCGCTGCTATTTCAGATAGCGTACTGGGCTAGGCGGCATCATAAAGCGCGTGGAATGACGAGTAAAATGCACAATTGAACTTCTATTATAGGGCAGTCAGAGACCCGATTAGATCATTTTATATTTTGTTTAATATAAGATTTCAGGGAAATTCTGTCACATTTGTTCAATTTACGACGCTCATATTTCAGATAGCGTATTGGGCTAAGCGGCATCTCAAAGCGCATGAAATGACGAGTGAAATGCACTATTATACGTCTAGGGTAGGGCAAACAGAGACCCGATCAGATCATTTTACATTAAGGTTAATATAAGAATTCAGGGAAATTCTATAACATTTCTTCAACTTACCTCGCTCCTATTTCAGATAGCGTACTAGGCTAGGCCGCATCTTAAAGCGCCTGGAATGGCGAGTAAAATGCACTGTTAAACTTCTATGATAGGGCAATCAGAGACCCGATTAGATCATTTTATATTTTGTTTAATATAAGATTTCAGGGAAATCCTATCACATTTGTTCAATTTACGTCGCTCCTATTTCAGATAGCGTATTGGGCTATGCGGCATCTCAAAGCGCAAGAAATGGCGAATAAAATGCACTATTAAACTTCTAGGGTAGGTCAAACAGAGACCCGATTAGATCATGTTATATGACGGTTAATTTAAGAATTCAGCAAAATTCTATCACATTTGGTCAATTTACGTCGCTCCTATTTCAGATAGCGTACTGGGTTGGGCGGCATCTTAAAGCGCGTGGAATGGCGAGTAAAATGCACTACTAAACTTCTATGATAGGGCAATCGGAGACCCGATTTGATCATTTTATATTTTGGTTCATATAAGAATTCAGCGAAATTCTATTACATTTGTTCAATTTACGTCGCTCCTATTTCAGATAACTTATTGGGCGAAGCGGCGTCTCAATGCGCATGAAATAACGAGTGAAATGCACTATTAAACTTCTAGGGTAGGGCAAACAGAGCCCCGATTAGATCATTTTACATTGAGGTCAATATAAGAATTCCGGGAAATTCTATCACATTTGTTCAATTTACGTCGCTCCTATTTCAGATAGCGTATTGGGCTAAGCGGCAGCTCAAAGCGCATGAAATGACGAGTGAAATGCACTATTATACTTCTAGGGTAGGGCGAACAGAGACCCGAAGAGATCATTTTCCATTAAGGTTAATATAAGAATTCAGGGAAATTCTTTCACATTTGTTCAATTTACGTCGCTCCTATTTCAGATAGCGTACTGGGCTAGGCGGCACCTTAAAGCGCGTGGAATGGCTAGTAAAATGCACTATTAAACTTCTATGATAGGGCAATCAGAGACCCGATTAGATCATTTTATATTATGGTTAATTTAAGAATTCAACAAAATTTTATCACATTTGTTCAATTCACGTCGCTGCTATTTCAGATAGCGTACTGGGCTAGGCGGCATCTTAAAGCGCGTGGAATGTTGAGTAAAATGCACTATTAGCCTTCTATGATAGGGCAGTCAGAGACCCGATTAGATCATTTTATATTTTGTTTAATATAAGATTTCAGGGAAATCCTATCACATTTGTTCTATTCACGTCGCTCCTATTTCAGATAGCGTATTGGGCAGAGCGGCATCACAAAGCGCATGAAATGGCGAATAAAATGGACTATTAAACTTCTAGGGTAGGGCGAACAGAGACCCGATTAGATCATTTTACATTAAGGTTAATATAAAAATTCAGCGAAATTCTATCACATTTGTTCAATTTACGTCGCTCCTATTTCAGACAGCGTATTGGGCTAAGCGGCATCTCAACGCGCATGAAATGGGGAGTAAAATGCACTATTAAACTTCTAGGGTAGGGCAAACAGAGAACCGATTAGATCATTCTACATTAAGGTTAATATAAGAATTCAGGGATATTCTATCACATTTGTTCAATTTACGTCGCTCGTATTTCAGATAGCGTATTCGGCTAAGCGGCATCTCAAAGCGCATGAAATGTCTCGTGAAATGCACTATTAATCTTCTAGGGTAGGGCGAACAGAGACCCGATTAGATCATTTTACATTAAGGTTAATATAAGTATTCACCGAAATTGTATCACATTTGTTCAATTTACGTCGCTCCTATTTCAGATAGTGTATTGGGTTAAGCGGCACCTCAAAGCGCATGAAATTGCGAGTAAAATGCACTGTTAAACTTCTAGGGTAGAGCAAACAGTGACCCGATTAGATCATTTTATATTATGGTTAATTTAAGAATTCAGCAAAATTCTATCACATTTGTTCAATTTACGTCGCTCCTATTTCAGATAGCGTACTGGCCTAAGCGGCATCTCAAAGCGCATGAAATTATGAGTAAAATGCACTATTAAACTTCTAGGGTAGGGCGAACAGAGACCCGGTTAGATCATTTTACATTATGGTTAATATAAGAATTCAGCGAAATTCTATCACATTTGTTCAATTTATGTCGCTCCTATTTCAGATAGCGTACTGGGCTAAGCGGCATCTCAAAGCGCATGAAATTGTGAGTAAAATTCACTATTAAACTTCTAGGGTACGGCGAACAGATACCCGATTAGATCATTTTACATTATGGTTAATATAAGAATTCAGCGAAATTCTATCACATTTGTTCAATTTACGTCGCTCCTATTTCAGATAGCGTATTGGGCTAAGCGGCATCTCAAAGCGCATGAAATGGTAAGTAAAATGCACTATTAAACGTCTAGGATAAGGCAAACAGAGACCCGATTAGATCATTTTATATTACGGATAATATAAGAATGCAGCGTAATTCTATCACATTTGTTCAATTTACGTCGCTCCTATTTCAGATAGCGTATTGGGCTAAGCGGCATCTCAACGCGCATGAAATGGCGAGTAAAATGCACTATTAACCTTCTAGGGTAAGGCAAACAGGGACACGATTAGATCATTTTATATTACGGTTAATATAAGAATTCAGCGTAATTCTATCACATTTGTTCAATTTACGTGGCTCCTATTTCAGATAACGTATTGGGCTTAGCGGCATCCCAAAGCGCATGAAATGGCGAGTAAAATGCACTGTTAAACTTCTATGATAGGGCAATCAGAGACCCGATTAGATCATTTTATATTTTGTTTAATATAAGATTTCAGGGAAATCCTATCACATTTGTTCAATTTACGTCGCTCCTATTTCAGATAGCGTATTGGGCTATGCGGCATCTCAAAGCGCATGAAATGGCGAGTAAAATGCACTATTAAACTTCTAGGGTAGGGCAAACAGAGGCACGATTAGATCATTTTGCATTATGGTTAATATAAGAATTCAGCAAAATTCTATCACATTTGTTCAATTTACGTCGCTCCTATTTCAGATAGCGTATTGGGCTAAGCGGCATCCCAAAGCGCATGAAATGGTACGTAAAATGCACTATTAAACGTCTAGGGTAAGGCAAACAGAGACCCGATTAGATCATTTTATATTACGGATAATATAAGAATGCAGCGTAATTCTATCACATTTGATCAATTTACGTCGCTCCTATTTCAGATAGCGTATTGGGCTTAGGGGCAGCTGAAAGCGCTTGGAATGGCGAGTAAAATGCACTATTAACCTTCTATGATAGGGCAAACAGAGACCCGATTAGATCATTTGATATATTGGTTAATATAAGAACTCAGCGAAATACTATCACATTTGTTCAATTTACGTCGCTCCTATTTCAGATAGCGTATTGGCCTAAGCGGCATCTCAGAGCGCATGAAATGGCGAGTAAAATGCACTATGAAACTTCTAGGGAAGGGCAAACAGAGACCCGATTAGATCATTTTATATTATGGTTAATTTAAGAATTCAGCGAAATTCTATCACATTTGTTCAATTTACGTCGCTCCTATTTCAGATAGCGTATTGGGCTAAGTGGCATCTCAAAGCGCATGAAATGTCGAGTAAAATGCACTATCAAAGTTCTAGGGTAAGGCAAACAGATACCCGATTAGATCATTTTATAGTACGGTTAATATAAGGATTCAGCGAAATTCTATCACATTTGTTCAATTTACGTCGCTCCTATTTCAGATAGCGTATTGGGCTAAGCGGCATCTCAAAGCGCAAGAAATGGCGAATAAAATGGACTATCAAACTTCTAGGATAGTGCAAACAGAGACCCGATTAGATCATTTTATATTATGGTTAATATAAGAATTCAAGGAAATTCTATCACATTTGTTCAATTTACATCGCTCCTATATCAGATAGCGTATTTGGCTAAGCGGCACCTCAAAGCGCATGAAATGACGAGTGAAATGCACTATTAAACTTCTAGGGTAGGTCAGACAGAGACCCGATTAGATCATTTTAAAATGATGGTTAATTTAAGAATTCAGCAAAATTCTATCACATTTGGTCAATTTACGTCGCTCCTATTTCAGATAGCGTACTGGGCTGGGCGGCATCTTAAAGCGCGTGGAATGGCGAGTAAAATACACTATTAAACTTCTATGATAGGGCAATCAGAGACCCGATTTGATCATTTTATATTTTGGTTCATATAAGAATTCAGCGAAATTCTATTACATTTGTTCAATTTACGTCGCTCCTATTTCAGATAGCTTATTGGGCGAAGCGGCGTCTCAATGCGCATGAAATAACGAGTGAAATGCACTATTAAACTTCTAGGGTAAGGCAAACAGAGCCCCGATTAGATCATTTTACATTGAGGTCAATATAAGAATTCCGGGAAATTCTATCACATTTGTTCAATTTACGTCGCTCCTATTTCAGATAGCGTATTGGGCTAAGCGGCATCTCAAAGCGCATGAAATGACGAGAGAAATGCACTATTAAACTTCTATGATAGGGCAATCAGAGACCCGATCAGATCGTTTTATATTTTGGTTAATATAAGAATTCAAGGAAATTCTATCACATTTGTTCAATTTACATCGCTCCTATATCAGATAGCGTATTTGGCTAAGCGGCACCTCAAAGCGCATGAAATGACGAGTGAAATGCACTATTAAACTTCTAGAGTAGGGCGAACAGAGACCCGATTAGATCATTTTATATTATCGTTAATTTAAGGATTCAGCAAAATTTTATCACATTTGTTCAATTCACGTCGCTGCTATTTCAGATAGCGTACTGGGCTAGGCGGCATCTTAAAGCGCGTGGAATGATGAGTAAAATGCACTATTAGCCTTCTATGATAGGGCAGTCAGAGACCCGATTAGATCATTTTATATTTTGTTTAATATAAGATTTCAGGGAAATCCTATCACATTTGTTCTATTTACGTCGCTCCTATTTCAGATAGCGTATTGGGCTGAGCGGCATCTCAAAGCGCATGAAATGTCTCGTGAAATGCACTATTAATCTTCTAGGGTAGGGCGAACAGAGACCCGATTAGATCATTTTACATTTAGGTTAATATAAGTATTCACCGAAATTCTATCACATTTGTTCAATTTACGTCGCTCCTATTTGAGATAGCGTATTGGGTTAAGCGGCACCTCAAAGCGCATGAAATTGCGAGTAAAATGAACTGTTAAACTTCTAGGGTAGAGCAAACAGTGACCCGATTAGATCATTTTATATTATGGTTAATATAAGAATTCAGCAAAATTCTATCACATTTGTTCAATTTACGTCGCTCCTATTTCAGATAGCGTACTGGGCTAAGCGGCACCTTAAAGCGCGTGGAATGGCGAGTAAAATGCACAATTAAACTTCTATGATAGGGCAATCAGAGACCCGATTAGATCATTTTATATTACGGTTAATATAAGAATTCAGCGTAATTCTATCACATTTGTTCAACTTACGTCACTCCTATTTCAGATAGCGTACTGGGCTATGCGGCATCTTAAAGCTCGTGGAAGGGCGAGTAAAATGCACTACTAAACTTCTATGATAGAGCAATCAGAGACCCGATTAGATCATTTTACATTATGGTTAATAAAAGAATTCAGCCAAATTCTATCACATTTGTTCAATTTACTTCGCTCCTATTTCAGATAGCGTACTGGGCTATGCGGCATCTTAAAGCTCGTGGAAGGGCGAGTAAAATGCACAATTAAACTTCTATGATAGGGCAATCAGAGACCCGATTAGATCATTTTATATTACGGTTAATATAAAAATTCAGCGTAATTCTATCACATTTGTTCAACTTACGTCACTCCTATTTCAGATAGCGTACTGGGCTATGCGGCATCTTAAAGCTCGTGGAAGGGCGAGTAAAATGCACTACTAAACTTCTATGATAGAGCAATCAGAGACCCGATTAGATCATTTTACATTATGGTTAATATAAGAATTCAGCAAAATTCTATCACATTTGTTCAATTTACGTCGCTCCTATTTCAGATAGCGTATTTGGCTAAGCGGCACCTCAAAGCGCATGAAATGACGAGTGAAATGCACTATTAAACTTCTAGAGTAGGGCGAACAGAGACCCGATTAGATCATTTTATATTATCGTTAATTTAAGGATTCAGCAAAATTTTATCACATTTGTTCAATTCACGTCGCTGCTATTTCAGATAGCGTACTGGGCTAGGCGGCATCTTAAAGCGCGTGGAATGATGAGTAAAATGCACTATTAGCCTTCTATGATAGGGCAGTCAGAGACCCGATTAGATCATTTTATATTTTGTTTAATATAAGATTTCAGGGAAATCCTATAACATTTGTTCTATTTACGTCGCTCCTATTTCAGATAGTGTATTGGGCTGAGCGGCATCTCAAAGCGCATGAAATGTCTCGTGAAATGCACTATTAATCTTCTAGGGTAGGGCGAACAGAGACCCGATTAGATCATTTTACATTAAGGTTAATATAAGTATTCACCGAAATTCTATCACATTTGTTCAATTTACGTCGCTCCTATTTCAGATAGCGTATTGGGCTAAGCGGCATCTCAAAGCGCAAGAAATGGCGAGTAAAATGCACTATTAAACGTCTAGGGTAGGTCAAACAGAGACCCGATTAGATCATGTTATATGACGGTTAATTTAAGAATTCAGCAAAATTCTATCACATTTGGTCAATTTACGTCGCTCCTATTTCAGATAGCGTACTGGGCTGGGCGGCATCTTAAAGCGCGTGGAATGGCGAGTAAAATGCACTACTAAACTTCTATGATAGGGCAATCGGAGACCCGATTTGATCATTTTATATTTTGGTTCATATAAGAATTCAGCGAAATTCTATTACATTTGTTCAATTTACGTCGCTCCTATTTCAGATAACTTATTGGGCGAAGCGGCGTCTCAATGCGCATAAAATATCGAGTGAAATGCACTATTAAACTTCTAGGGTAGGGCAAACAGAGCCCTGATTAGATCATTTTACATTGAGGTCAATATAAGAATTCCGGGAAATTCTATCACATTTGTTCAATTTACGTCGCTCCTATTTCAGATAGCGTATTGGGCTAAGCGGCATCTCAAAGCGCATGAAATGACAAGTGAAATGCACTATTAAACTTCTATGATAGGGCAATCAGAGACCCGATCAGATCGTTTTATATTTTGGTTAATATAAGAATTCAAGGAAATTCTATCACATTTGTTCAATTTACATCGCTCCTATATCAGATAGCGTATTTGGCTAAGCGGCACCTCAAAGCGCATGAAATGACGAGTGAAATGCACTATTAAACTTCTAGAGTAGGGCGAACAGAGACCCGATTAGATCATTTTATATTATCGTTAATTTAAGGATTCAGCAAAATTTTATCACATTTGTTCAATTCACGTCGCTGCTATTTCAGATAGCGTACTGGGCTAGGCGGCATCTTAAAGCGCGTGGAATGATGAGTAAAATGCACTATTAGCCTTCTATGATAGGGCAGTCAGAGACCCGATTAGATCATTTTATATTTTGTTTAATATAAGATTTCAGGGAAATCCTATCACATTTGTTCTATTTACGTCGCTCCTATTTCAGATAGCGTATTGGGCTGAGCGGAATCTCAAAGCGCATGAAATGTCTCGTGAAATGCACTATTAATCTTCTAGGGTAGGGCGAACAGAGACCCGATTAGATCATTTTACATTTAGGTTAATATAAGTATTCACCGAAATTCTATCACATTTGTTCAATTTACGTCGCTCCTATTTGAGATAGCGTATTGGGTTAAGCGGCACCTCAAAGCGCATGAAATTGCGAGTAAAATGAACTGTTAAACTTCTAGGGTAGAGCAAACAGTGACCCGATTAGATCATTTTATATTATGGTTAATATAAGAATTCAGCAAAATTCTATCACATTTGTTCAATTTACGTCGCTCCTATTTCAGATAGCGTACTGGGCTAAGCGGCACCTTAAAGCGCGTGGAATGGCGAGTAAAATGCACAATTAAACTTCTATGATAGGGCAATCAGAGACCCGATTAGATCATTTTATATTACGGTTAATATAAGAATTCAGCGAAATTCTATCACATTTGTTCAACTTACGTCACTCCTATTTCAGATAGCGTACTGGGCTATGCGGCATCTTAAAGCTCGTGGAAGGGCGAGTAAAATGCACTACTAAACTTCTATGATAGAGCAATCAGAGACCCGATTAGATCATTTTACATTATGGTTAATAAAAGAATTCAGCCAAATTCTATCACATTTGTTCAATTTACTTCGCTCCTATTTCAGATAGCGTACTGGGCTATGCGGCATCTTAAAGCTCGTGGAAGGGCGAGTAAAATGCACAATTAAACTTCTATGATAGGGCAATCAGAGACCCGATTAGATCATTTTATATTACGGTTAATATAAAAATTCAGCGTAATTCTATCACATTTGTTCAACTTACGTCACTCCTATTTCAGATAGCGTACTGGGCTATGCGGCATCTTAAAGCTCGTGGAAGGGCGAGTAAAATGCACTACCAAACTTCTATGATAGAGCAATCAGAGACCCGATTAGATCATTTTACATTATGGTTAATAAAAGAATTCAGCCAAATTCTATAACATTTGTTCAATTTACTTCGCTCCTATTTCAGATAGCGTATTGGGCTAAGCGGCATCTCAAAGCGCAAGAAATAGCGAGTAAAATGCACTATTAAACTTCTAGGGTACGGCAAACAGAGACCCGATCAGATCATTTTATGTTTTGGTTAATTTAAGAATTCAGGGAAATTCTATCACATTTGTTCAATTTACGTCGCTCCTATTTCAGATAGCGTATTGGGCTAAGCGGCACCTTAATGCGCATGAAATGGCGAGTAAAACGCACTATTAAACTTCTAGGGTAGGGCAAACTGATACCCCATTAGATCATTTTATATTATGGTTAATATAAGAATTCAGCGAAATTTTATCACACTTGTTCAATTTACGTCGCTCCTATTTCAGATAGCGTATTGGGCTAAGCGGCACATTAAAGCGCATGAAATGGCGAGTAAAATGCACTATGAAACTTCTAGGGTAGGGCAAACAGAGACTCGATTAGATCATTTTATATTATGGTTAATTTAAGAATTCAGGGAAATTCTATCACATTTGTTCAACTTTCGTCGCTACTATTTCAGATAGCGTATAGGGCTGAGCGGCATTTCAAAGCGCATGAAATGACGAGTAAAATGCACTATTAAACTTCTAGGGTAAGCCAAACAGAGACACGATTAGATCATTTTATATTACGGTTAATATAAGAATTCAGCGTAATTCTGTCACATTTGTGCAACTTACGTCGCTCCTATTTCAGATAGCGTATTGGGCTAAGCGGCATCTCAAAGCGCATGAAATGACGAGTGAAATGCACTATTATACTTCTAGGGTAGGGCGAACAGAGACGCGAAGAGATCATTTCACATTAAGGTTAATATAAGGATTCAGCGAAATTCTATCACATTTGTTCAATTTACGTCGCTCCTATTTCAGATAGCGTATTGGGCTAAGCGGCATCTCAAAGCGCAAGAAATGGCGAATAAAATGGACTATCAAACTTCTAGGATAGTGCAAACAGAGACCCGATTAGATCATTTTATATTATGGTTAATTTAAGAATTCAGCAAAATTCTATCACATTTGTTCAATTCACGTCGCTGCTATTTCAGATAGCGTACTGGGCTAGGCAGCATCTTAAAGCGCGTGGAATGACGAGTGAAATGCACAATTAAACTTCTATTATAGGGCAGTCAGAGACCCGATTAGATCATTTTATATTTTGTTTAATATAAGATTTCAGGGAAATTCTATCACATTTGTTCAATTTACGTCGCTCATATTTCAAATAGCGTATTGGGCTAAGCGGCATCTCAAAGCGCATGAAATGACGAGTGAAATGCACTATTATACGTCTAGGGTAGGGCAAACAGAGACCCGATCAGATCATTTTACATTAAGGTTAATATAAGAATTCAGGGAAATTCTATAACATCTCTTCAACTTACCTCGCTCCTATTTCAGATAGCGTACTAGGCTAGGCCGCATCTTAAAGCGCCTGGAATGGCGAGTAAAATGCACTGTTAAACTTCTATGATAGGGCAATGAGAGACCCGATTAGATCATTTTATATTTTGTTTAATATAAGATTTCAGGGAAATCCTATCACATTTGTTCAATTTACGTCGCTCCTATTTCAGATAGCGTATTGGGCTAAGCGGCATCTCAAAGCGCAAGAAATGGCGAGTAAAATGCACTATTAAACTTCTAGGGTAGGTCAAACAGAGACCCGATTAGATCATTTTATATGATGGTTAATTTAAGAATTCAGCAAAATTCTATCACATTTGGTCAATTTACGTCGCTCCTATTTCAGATAGCGTACTGGGCTGGGCGGCATCTTAAAGCGCGTGGAATGGCGAGTAAAATACACTATTAAACTTCTATGATAGGGCAATCAGAGACCCGATTTGATCATTTTATATTTTGGTTCATATAAGAATTCAGCGAAATTCTATTACATTTGTTCAATTTACGTCGCTCCTATTTCAGATAGCTTATTGGGCGAAGCGGCGTCTCAATGCGCATGAAATAACGAGTGAAATGCACTATTAAACTTCTAGGGTAAGGCAAACAGAGCCCCGATTAGATCGTTTTATATTTTGGTTAATATAAGAATTCAAGGAAATTCTATCACATTTGTTCAATTTACATCGCTCCTATATCAGATAGCGTATTTGGCTAAGCGGCACCTCAAAGCGCATGAAATGACGAGTGAAATGCACTATTAAACTTCTAGAGTAGGGCGAACGGAGACCCGATTAGATCATTTTATATTATCGTTAATTTAAGGATTCAGCAAAATTTTATCACATTTGTTCAATTCACGTCGCTGCTATTTCAGATAGCGTACTGGGCTAGGCGGCATCTTAAAGCGCGTGGAATGATGAGTAAAATGCACTATTAGCCTTCTATGATAGGGCAGTCAGAGACCCGATTAGATCATTTTATATTTTGTTTAATATAAGATTTCAGGGAAATCCTATCACATTTGTTCTATTTACGTCGCTCCTATTTCAGATAGCGTATTGGGCTGAGCGGAATCTCAAAGCGCATGAAATGTCTCGTGAAATGCACTATTAATCTTCTAGGGTAGGGCGAACAGAGACCCGATTAGATCATTTTACATTTAGGTTAATATAAGTATTCACCGAAATTCTATCACATTTGTTCAATTTACGTCGCTCCTATTTGAGATAGCGTATTGGGTTAAGCGGCACCTCAAAGCGCATGAAATTGCGAGTAAAATGAACTGTTAAACTTCTAGGGTAGAGCAAACAGTGACCCGATTAGATCATTTTATATTATGGTTAATATAAGAATTCAGCAAAATTCTATCACATTTGTTCAATTTACGTCGCTCCTATTTCAGATAGCGTACTGGGCTAAGCGGCACCTTAAAGCGCGTGGAATGGCGAGTAAAATGCACAATTAAACTTCTATGATAGGGCAATCAGAGACCCGATTAGATCATTTTATATTACGGTTAATATAAGAATTCAGCGTAATTCTATCACATTTGTTCAACTTACGTCACTCCTATTTCAGATAGCGTACTGGGCTATGCGGCATCTTAAAGCTCGTGGAAGGGCGAGTAAAATGCACTACTAAACTTCTATGATAGAGCAATCAGAGACCCGATTAGATCATTTTACATTATGGTTAATAAAAGAATTCAGCCAAATTCTATCACATTTGTTCAATTTACATCGCTCCTATTTCAGATAGCGTACTGGGCTATGCGGCATCTTAAAGCTCGTGGAAGGGCGAGTAAAATGCACAATTAAACTTCTATGATAGGGCAATCAGAGACCCGATTAGATCATTTTATATTACGGTTAATATAAAAATTCAGCGTAATTCTATCACATTTGTTCAACTTACGTCACTCCTATTTCAGATAGCGTACTGGGCTATGCGGCATCTTAAAGCTCGTGGAAGGGCGAGTAAAATGCACTACTAAACTTCTATGATAGAGCAATCAGAGACCCGATTAGATCATTTTACATTATGGTTAATAAAAGAATTCAGCCAAATTCTATCACATTTGTTCAATTTACTTCGCTCCTATTTCAGATAGCGTATTGGGCTAAGCGGCATCTCAAAGCGCAAGAAATAGCGAGTAAAATGCACTATTAAACTTCTAGGGTACGGCAAACAGAGACCCGATCAGATCATTTTATGTTTTGGTTAATTTAAGAATTCAGGGAAATTCTATCACATTTGTTCAATTTACGTCGCTCCTATTTCAGATAGCGTATTGGGCTAAGCGGCACCTTAATGCGCATGAAATGGCGAGTAAAACGCACTATTAAACTTCTAGGGTAGGGCAAACTGATACCCCATTAGATCATTTTATATTATGGTTAATATAAGAATTCAGCGAAATTTTATCACACTTGTTCAATTTACGTCGCTCCTATTTCAGATAGCGTATTGGGCTAAGCGGCACATTAAAGCGCATGAAATGGCGAGTAAAATGCACTATGAAACTTCTAGGGTAGGGCAAACAGAGACTCGATTAGATCATTTTATATTATGGTTAATTTAAGAATTCAGGGAAATTCTATCACATTTGTTCAACTTTCGTCGCTACTATTTCAGATAGCGTATAGGGCTGAGCGGCATTTCAAAGCGCATGAAATGACGAGTAAAATGCACTATTAAACTTCTAGGGTAAGCCAAACAGAGACACGATTAGATCATTTTATATTACGGTTAATATAAGAATTCAGCGTAATTCTGTCACATTTGTGCAACTTACGTCGCTCCTATTTCAGATAGCGTATTGGGCTAAGCGGCATCTCAAAGCGCATGAAATGACGAGTGAAATGCACTATTATACTTCTAGGGTAGGGCGAACAGAGACGCGAAGAGATCATTTCACATTAAGGTTAATATAAGGATTCAGCGAAATTCTATCACATTTGTTCAATTTACGTCGCTCCTATTTCAGATAGCGTATTGGGCTAAGCGGCATCTCAAAGCGCAAGAAATGGCGAATAAAATGGACTATCAAACTTCTAGGATAGTGCAAACAGAGACCCGATTAGATCATTTTATATTATGGTTAATTTAAGAATTCAGCAAAATTCTATCACATTTGTTCAATTCACGTCGCTGCTATTTCAGATAGCGTACTGGGCTAGGCAGCATCTTAAAGCGCGTGGAATGACGAGTGAAATGCACAATTAAACTTCTATTATAGGGCAGTCAGAGACCCTATTAGATCATTTTATATTTTGTTTAATATAAGATTTCAGGGAAATTCTATCACATTTGTTCAATTTACGTCGCTCATATTTCAAATAGCGTATTGGGCTAAGCGGCATCTCAAAGCGCATGAAATGACGAGTGAAATGCACTATTATACGTCTAGGGTAGGGCAAACAGAGACCCGATCAGATCATTTTACATTAAGGTTAATATAAGAATTCAGGGAAATTCTATAACATCTCTTCAACTTACCTCGCTCCTATTTCAGATAGCGTACTAGGCTAGGCCGCATCTTAAAGCGCCTGGAATGGCGAGTAAAATGCACTGTTAAACTTCTATGATAGGGCAATGAGAGACCCGATTAGATCATTTTATATTTTGTTTAATATAAGATTTCAGGGAAATCCTATCACATTTGTTCAATTTACGTCGCTCCTATTTCAGATAGCGTATTGGGCTAAGCGGCATCTCAAAGCGCAAGAAATGGCGAGTAAAATGCACTATTAAACTTCTAGGGTAGGTCAAACAGAGACCCGATTAGATCATTTTATATGATGGTTAATTTAAGAATTCAGCAAAATTCTATCACATTTGGTCAATTTACGTCGCTCCTATTTCAGATAGCGTACTGGGCTGGGCGGCATCTTAAAGCGCGTGGAATGGCGAGTAAAATACACTATTAAACTTCTATGATAGGGCAATCAGAGACCCGATTTGATCATTTTATATTTTGGTTCATATAAGAATTCAGCGAAATTCTATTACATTTGTTCAATTTACGTCGCTCCTATTTCAGATAGCTTATTGGGCGAAGCGGCGTCTCAATGCGCATGAAATAACGAGTGAAATGCACTATTAAACTTCTAGGGTAAGGCAAACAGAGCCCCGATTAGATCGTTTTATATTTTGGTTAATATAAGAATTCAAGGAAATTCTATCACATTTGTTCAATTTACATCGCTCCTATATCAGATAGCGTATTTGGCTAAGCGGCACCTCAAAGCGCATGAAATGACGAGTGAAATGCACTATTAAACTTCTAGAGTAGGGCGAACAGAGACCCGATTAGATCATTTTATATTATCGTTAATTTAAGGATTCAGCAAAATTGTATCACATTTGTTCAATTCATGTCGCTGCTATTTCAGATAGCGTACTGGGCTAGGCGGCATCTTAAAGCGCGTGGAATGATGAGTAAAATGCACTATTAGCCTTCTATGATAGGGCAGTCAGAGACCCGATTAGATCATTTTATATTTTGTTTAATATAAGATTTCAGGGAAATCCTATCACATTTGTTCTATTTACGTCGCTCCTATTTCAGATAGCGTATTGGGCTGAGCGGCATCTCAAAGCGCATGAAATGTCTCGTGAAATGCACTATTAATCTTCTAGGGTAGGGCGAACAGAGACCCGATTAGATCATTTTACATTAAGGTTAATATAAGTATTCACCGAAATTCTATCACATTTGTTCAATTTACGTCGCTCCTATTTCAGATAGCGTATTGGGTTAAGCGGCACCTCAAAGCGCATGAACTTGCGAGTAAAATGCACTGTTAAACTTCTAGGGTAGAGCAAACAGTGACCCGATTAGATCATTTTATATTATGGTTAATATAAGAATTCAGCAATATTCTATCACATTTGTTCAATTTACGTCGCTCCTATTTCAGATAGCGTACTGGGCTAAGCGGCACCTTAAAGCGCGTGGAATGGCGAGTAAAATGCACAATTAAACTTCTATGATAGGGCAATCAGAGACCCGATTAGATCATTTTATATTACGGTTAATATAAGAATTCAGCGTAATTCTATCACATTTGTTCAACTTACGTCACTCCTATTTCAGATAGCGTACTGGGCTATGCGGCATCTTAAAGCTCGTGGAAGGGCGAGTAAAATGCACTACTAAACTTCTATGATAGAGCAATCAGAGACCCGATTAGATCATTTTACATTATGGTTAATAAAAGAATTCAGCCAAATTCTATCACATTTGTTCAATTTACTTCGCTCCTATTTCAGATAGCGTATTGGGCTAAGCGGCATCTCAAAGCGCAAGAAATAGCGAGTAAAATGCACTATTAAACTTCTAGGGTACGGCAAACAGGGACACGATTAGATCATTTTATATTACGGTTAATATAAGAATTCAGCGTAATTCTATCACATTTGTTCAATTTACGTCGCTCCTATTTCAGATAACGTATTGGGCTTAGCGGCATCCCAAAGCGCATGAAATGGCGAGTAAAATGCACTATTAAACTTCTATGGTAGGGCAAACAGAGACCCGATTAGATCATTTTATATTACGGTTAATATAAGAATTCAGCGTAATTCTATCACATTTGTTCAACTTACGTCACTCCTATTTCAGATAGCGTACTGGGCTATGCGGCATCTTAAAGCTCGTGGAAGGGCGAGTAAAATGCACTACTAAACTTCTATGATAGAGCAATCAGAGACCCGATTAGATCATTTTACATTATGGTTAATAAAAGAATTCAGCCAAATTCTATCACATTTGTTCAATTTACTTCGCTCCTATTTCAGATAGCGTATTGGGCTAAGCGGCATCTCAAAGCGCAAGAAATAGCGAGTAAAATGCACTATTAAACTTCTAGGGTACGGCAAACAGGGACACGATTAGATCATTTTATATTACGGTTAATATAAGAATTCAGCGTAATTCTATCACATTTGTTCAATTTACGTGGCTCCTATTTCAGATAGGGGATTGGGCTTAGCGGCAGCTGAAAGCGCTTGGAATGGCGAGTAAAATGCACTATTAACCTTCTATGATAGGGCAAACAGAGACCCGATTAGATCATTTGATATTTTGGTTAATATAAGAACTCAGCGAAATACTATCACATTTGTTCAATTTTCGTCGCTCCTATTTCAGATAGCGTATTGGCCTAAGCGGCATCTCAAAGCGCATGAAATGGCGAGTAAAATGCACTATTAAACTTCTAGGATAGGGCAAACAGAGACCGATTAGATCATTTTATATTACGGTTAATATAAGAATTCAGCGTAATTCTATCACATTTGTTCAATTTACGTCGCTCCTATTTCAGATAGCGTATTGGCCTAAGCGGCATCTCAGAGCGCATGAAATGGCGAGTAAAATGCACTATTAAACTTCTAGGGAAGGGCAAACAGAGACCCGATTAGATCATTTAAATTACGGTTAATATAAGTATTCAGCGTAATTCTATCACATTTGTTCAATTTACGTCGGTCCTATTTCAGGTAGCGTATTGGGCTAATCGGCATCTTAAAGCGCATGGAGTGGCGAGTAAAATGCTCAATTATCCTTCTATGATAGGGCAACCAGAGACCAGATTACATCATTTTGCATTATGGTTATTATAAGATTTCAGCGAAATTCTATCACATTTGTACAATTTACGTCGCTCCTATTTCAGATAGCGTATTGGGCTAAGCGGCATCTCAGAGCGCATGAAATGGCGAGTAAAATGCACTATTAAACTTCTAGGGTAGGGCAAACAGAGACCCGATTAGATCATTTTATATAATGGTTAATTTAAGAAATCAGCAAAATTCTATCACATTTGTTCAATTTTCGTCAATTCTATTTCAGATAGCGTACTGGGCTAGGCGGCATCTTAAAGCGCGTGGAATGGCGAGTAAAATGCACTATTAAATTGCTATGATAGGGCAGTCAGAGACCCGATTAGATCATTTTATATTTTGGTTAATATAAGAACTCAGCGAAATACTATCACATTTGTTCAATTTACGTCGCTCCTATTTCAGATAGCGTATTGGTCTAAGCGGCATCTCAAAGCGCATGGAATGACGAGTGAAATGCACTATTAAACTTCTAGGGTAAGGCAAACAGAGACTCGATCAGATCATTTTATATTATGGTTAATTTAAGAATTCAGCAAAATTCAATCACATTTGTTCAATTTACGTCGATTCTATTTCAGATAGCGTACTGGGCTAGGCGTCATCTGAAAGCGCGTGGAATGGCGAGTAAAATGCACTATTAACCTTCTATGATAGGTCAAACAGAGACCCGGTTCGATCATTTTATATTATGGTTAATTTAAGAATTCAGCAAAATTGTATCACATTTGTTCAATTTACGTCGATCCTATTTCAGATAGCGTACTGGGCTAGGCGGCATCTAAAAGCGCGTGGAATGTCGAGTAAAATGCACTATTAAACTTCTATGACAGGGCAATCAGAGAACCGATTAGATCATTTTATATTTTGGTTAATATAAGAATTCAGCGAAATTCCATCACATTTGTTCTATTTCCGTCGCTCCTATTTCAGATAGCGTATTGGGCCAAGCGGCATCTCAAAGCGCATGAAATGGCGAGTAAAATGCACTATTAAACTTCTAGGGTAGGGCAATGAGAGACCCGATTAGATCATTTTATATTATGGTTAATTTAAGAATTCAGCGAAATTCTATCACATTTGTTCAATTTACGTCGCTCCTATTTCAGATAGCGTATTGGGCTAAGTGGCATCTCAAAGGGCATGAAATGTCGAGTAAAATGCACTATCAAAGTTCTAGGGTAAGGCAAACAGATACCCGATTAGATCATTTTATAGTACGGTTAATATAAGGATTCAGCGAAATTCTATCACATTTGTTCAATTTACGTCGCTCCTATTTCAGATAGCGTATTGGGCTAAGCGGCATCTCAAAGCGCAAGAAATGGCGAATAAAATGGACTATCAAACTTCTAGGATAGTGCAAACAGAGACCCGATTAGATCATTTTATATTATGGTTAATTTAAGAATTCAGCAAAATTCTATCACATTTGTTCAATTCACGTCGCTGCTATTTCAGATAGCGTACTGGGCTAGGCAGCATCTTAAAGCGCGTGGAATGACGAGTAAAATGCACAATTAAACTTCTATTATAGGGCAGTCAGAGACCCGATTAGATCATTTTATATTTTGTTTAATATAAGATTTCAGGGAAATTCTATCACATTTGTTCAATTTACGTCGCTCATATTTCAAATAGCGTATTGGGCTAAGCGGCATCTCAAAGCGCATGAAATGACGAGTGAAATGCACTATTATACGTCTAGGGTAGGGCAAACAGAGACCCGATCAGATCATTTTACATTAAGGTTAATATAAGAATTCAGGGAAATTCTATAACATCTCTTCAACTTACCTCGCTCCTATTTCAGATAGCGTACTAGGCTAGGCCGCATCTTAAAGCGCCTGGAATGGCGAGTAAAATGCACTGTTAAACTTCTATGATAGGGCAATGAGATACCCGATTAGATCATTTTATATTTTGTTTAATATAAGATTTCAGGGAAATCCTATCACATTTGTTCAATTTACGTCGCTCCTATTTCAGATAGCGTATTGGGCTAAGCGGCATCTCAAAGCGCAAGAAATGGCGAGTAAAATGCACTATTAAACTTCTAGGGTAGGTCAAACAGAGACCCGATTAGATAATTTTATATGATGGTTAATTTAAGAATTCAGCAAAATTCTATCACATTTGGTCAATTTACGTCGCTCCTATTTCAGATAGCGTACTGGGCTGGGCGGCATCTTAAAGCGCGTGGAATGGCGAGTAAAATACACTATTAAACTTCTATGATAGGGCAATCAGAGACCCGATTTGATCATTTTATATTTTGGTTCATATAAGAATTCAGCGAAATTCTATTACATTTGTTCAATTTACGTCGCTCCTATTTCAGATAGCTTATTGGGCGAAGCGGCGTCTCAATGCGCATGACATAACGAGTGAAATGCACTATTAAACTTCTAGGGTAAGGCAAACAGAGCCCCGATTAGATCGTTTTATATTTTGGTTAATATAAGAATTCAAGGAAATTCTATCACATTTGTTCAATTTACATCGCTCCTATATCAGATAGCGTATTTGGCTAAGCGGCACCTCAAAGCGCATGAAATGACGAGTGAAATGCACTATTAAACTTCTAGAGTAGGGCGAACAGAGACCCGATTAGATCATTTTATATTATCGTTAATTTAAGGATTCAGCAAAATTTTATCACATTTGTTCAATTCACGTCGCTGCTATTTCAGATAGCGTACTGGGCTAGGCGGCATCTTAAAGCGCGTGGAATGATGAGTGAAATGCACTATTAGCCTTCTATGATAGGGCAGTCAGAGACCCGATTAGATCATTTTATATTTTGTTTAATATAAGATTTCAGGGAAATCCTATCACATTTGTTCTATTTACGTCGCTCCTATTTCAGATAGCGTATTGGGCTGAGCGGCATCTCAAAGCGCATGAAATGTCTCGTGAAATGCACTATTAATCTTCTAGGGTAGGGCGAACAGAGACCCGATTAGATCATTTTACATTAAGGTTAATATAAGTATTCACCGAAATTCTATCACATTTGTTCAATTTACGTCGCTCCTATTTCAGATAGCGTATTGGGTTAAGCGGCACCTCAAAGCGCATGAAATTGCGAGTAAAATGCACTGTTAAACTTCTAGGGTAGAGCAAACAGTGACCCGATTAGATCATTTTATATTATGGTTAATATAAGAATTCAGCAACATTCTATCACATTTGTTCAATTTACGTCGCTCCTATTTCTGATAGCGTACTGGGCTAAGCGGCACCTTAAAGCGCGTGGAATGGCGAGTAAAATGCACAATTAAACTTCTATGATAGGGCAATCAGAGACCCGATTAGATCATTTTATATTACGGTTAATATAAGAATTCAGCGTAATTCTATCACATTTGTTCAACTTACGTCACTCCTATTTCAGATAGCGTACTGGGCTATGCGGCATCTTAAAGCTCGTGGAAGGGCGAGTAAAATGCACTACTAAACTTCTATGATAGAGCAATCAGAGACCCGATTAGATCATTTTACATTATGGTTAATAAAAGAATTCAGCCAAATTCTATCACATTTGTTCAATTTACTTCGCTCCTATTTCAGATAGCGTACTGGGCTATGCGGCATCTTAAAGCTCGTGGAAGGGCGAGTAAAATGCACAATTAAACTTCTTTGATAGGGCACTCAGAGACTCGATTAGATCATTTTATATTACGGTTAATATAAGAATTCAGCGTAATTCTATCACATTTGTTCAACTTACGTCACTCCTATTTCAGATAGCGTACTGGGCTATGCGGCATCTTAAAGCTCGTGGAAGGGCGAGTAAAATGCACTACTAAACTTCTATGATAGAGCAATCAGAGACCCGATTAGATCATTTTACATTATGGTTAATAAAAGAATTCAGCCAAATTCTATCACATTTGTTCAATTTACTTCGCTCCTATTTCAGATAGCGTATTGGGCTAAGCGGCACCTCAATGCGCATGAAATGGCGAGTAAAACGCACTATTAAACTTCTAGGATAGGGCAAACTGAGACCCCATTAGATCATTTTATATTATGATTAATATAAGAATTCAGCGAAATTCTATCACACTTGTTCAATTTACGTCGCTCCTATTTCAGATAGCGTATTGGGCTAAGCGGCACATTAAAGCGCATGAAATGGCGAGTAAAATGCACTATGAAACTTCTAGGGTAGGGCAAACAGAGACCCGATTAGATCATTTTATATTATGGTTAATTTAAGAATTCAGGGAAATTCTATCACATTTGTTCAACTTTCGTCGCTACTATTTCAGATAGCGTATAGGGCTGAGCGGCATTTCAAAGCGCATGAAATGCCGAGTAAAATGCACTATTAAACTTCTAGGGTAAGCCAAACAGAGACACGATTAGATTATTTTATATTACGGTTAATATAAGAATTCAGCGTAATTCTGTCACATTTGTGCAACTTACGTCGCTCCTATTTCAGATAGCGTATTGGGCTAAGCGGCATCTCAAAGCGCAAGAAATGGCGAATAAAATGGACTATCAAACTTCTAGGGTAGTGCAAACAGAGACCCGATTAGATCATTTTATATTATGGTTAATTTAAGAATTCAGCAAAATTCTATCACATTTGTTCAATTCACGTCGCTGCTATTTCAGATAGCGTACTGGGCTAGGCGGCATCATAAAGCGCGTGGAATGACGAGTAAAATGCACAATTAAACTTCTATTATAGGGCAGTCAGAGACCCGATTAGATCATTTTATATTTTGTTTAATATAAGATTTCAGGGAAATTCTGTCACATTTGTTCAATTTACGTCGCTCGTATTTCAGATAGCGTATTCGGCTAAGCGGCATCTCAAAGCGCATGAAATGTCTCGTGAAATGCACTATTAATCTTCTAGGGTAGGGCGAACAGAGACCCGATTAGATCATTTTACATTAAGGTTAATATAAGTATTCACCGAAATTGTATCACATTTGTTCAATTTACGTCGCTCCTATTTCAGATAGCGTATTGGGTTAAGCGGCACCTCAAAGCGCATGAAATTGCGAGTAAAATGCACTGTTAAACTTCTAGGGTAGAGCAAACAGTGACCCGATTAGATCATTTTATATTATGGTTAATTTAAGAATTCAGCAAAATTCTATCACATTTGTTCAATTTACGTCGCTCCTGTTTCAGATAGCGTATTGGGCTAAGCGGCATCTCAAAGCGCATGAAATTGTGAGTAAAATGCACTATTAAACTTCTAGGGTAGGGCGAACAGACACCCGATTAGATCATTTTACATTATGGTTAATATAAGAATTCAGCGAAATTCTATCACATTTGTTCAATTTATGTCGCTCCTATTTCAGATAGCGTATTAGGCTAAGCGGCATCTCAAAGCGCATGAAATTGTGAGTAAAATTCACTATTAAACTTCTAGGGTACGGCGAACAGATACCCGATTAGATCATTTTACATTATGGTTAATATAAGAATTCAGCGAAATTCTATCACATTTATTCAATTTACGTCGCTCTTATTCCAGATAGCGTATTGGGCTAGGCAGCACCTTAAAGCGCGTGGAATGGCGAGTAAAATGCACTATTAAACTTCTAGGGTAAGGCAAACAGAGACCCGATTAGATCATTTTACATTACGGTTAATATAAGAATTCAGCGTAATTCTATCACATTTGTTCAATTTACGTCGCTCCTATTTCAGATAGCGTACTGGGCTAGGCGGTATCTTAAAGCGCGTGGAATGGCAAGTAAAATGCAATATTAACCTTCTATGATAGGGCCATCACAGACCAGATTAGATCATCTTATATTTTGGTTAATATAAGAAATAAGCGAAATTCTATCACATTTGTTCAATTTACGTCGCTCCTATTCCAGATGGCGTATTGGGCTAAGCGGCATCTCAAAGCGCATGTAATGGCGAGTAAAATGCACTATTAAACTTCTAGGGTAGGGCGAACAGAGACCCGATTAGATCATTTTACATTATGGTTAATATAAGAATTCAGCGAAATACTATCACATTTGTTCAATTTACGTCGCTCCTATTTCAGATAGCGTATTGTGCTAAGCGGCATCTCAAAGCGCATGAAATGGTGAGTAAAATGCACTATTAAACATCTAGGGTAAGGCAAACAGATACCGGATTAGATCATTTTATATTACGGTGAATATAAGAATTCAGCGTAATTCTATCACATTCGTACAATTTACGTCGCTCCTATTTCAGATAGTGTACTGGGCTAGGCGGCATCTAAAAGCGCGTGGAATGTAGAGTAAAATGCACTATTAACCTTCTATGACAGGGAAATCAGTGACCCGATTAGATCATTTTATATTTTGGTTAATATAAGAATTCAGCGAAATTCCATCACATTTGTTCTATTTCCGTCGTTACTATTTCAGATAGCGTATTGGGCTAAGCGGCAGCTCAAAGCGCATGAAATTACGAGAGAAATGCACTATTAAACTTCTAGGGTAGGGCAAACAGAGACACGATTAGATCATTTTGCATTATGGTTAATATAAGAATTCAGCAAAATTCTATCACATTTGTTCAATTTACGTCGATCCTATTTCAGATAGCGTACTGGGCTAGGCGGCATCTTAAATCGCGTGGAATGGCGAGTAAAATGCACTATTAAACTTCTAGGGTAAGGCAAACAGCGACACGATTAGATCATTTTATATTACCGATAATATAAGAATGCGGCGTAATTCTATCACATTTGTTCAATTTACGTCGCTGCTATTTCAGATAGCGTACTGGGCTAGGCGGCATCTAAAAGCGCGTGGAATGTCGAGTAAAATGCACTATTAACCTTCTATGACAGGGCAATCAGAGAACCGATTAGATCATTTTATATTTTGGTTAATATAAGAATTCAGCGAAATTCCATCACATTTGTTCTATTTCCGTCGCTCCTATTTCAGATAGCGTATTGGGCCAAGCGGCATCTCATAGCGCATGAAATGGCGAGTAAAATGCACTATTAAACTTCTAGGGTAAGGCAAACAAAGACCCGATTAGATCATTTTATATTACGGTTAATATAAGAATTCAGCGTAATTCTATCACATTTGTTCAATTTACGTCGCTCCTATTTCAGATAG
Organism: Macropis europaea; assembly: GCA_916610135.2. Lineage (NCBI taxonomy): Eukaryota > Metazoa > Arthropoda > Insecta > Hymenoptera > Melittidae > Macropis > Macropis europaea. The sequence goes on from CAKAJE020002233.1 coordinate 527,060, forward strand.
CGTATTGGGCTAAGCGGCATCTCAAAGCGCAAGAAATGGCGAATAAAATGGACTATCAAACTTCTAGGATAGTGCAAACAGAGACCCGATTAGATCATTTTATATTATGGTTAATTTAAGAATTCAGCAAAATTCTATCACATTTGTTCAATTCACGTCGCTGCTATTTCAGATAGCGTACTGGGCTAGGCCGCATCTTAAAGCGCCTGGAATGGCGAGTAAAATGCACTGTTAAACTTCTATGATAGGGCAATGAGAGACCCGATTAGATCATTTTATATTTTGTTTAATATAAGATTTCAGGGAAATCCTATCACATTTGTTCAATTTACGTCGCTCCTATTTCAGATAGCGTATTGGGCTAAGCGGCATCTCAAAGCGCAAGAAATGGCGAGTAAAATGCACTATTAAACTTCTAGGGTAGGTCAAACAGAGACCCGATTAGATCATTTTATATGATGGTTAATTTAACAATTCAGCAAAATTCTATCACATTTGGTCAATTTACGTCGCTCCTATTTCAGATAGCGTACTGGGCTGGGCGGCATCTTAAAGCGCGTGGAATGGCGAGTAAAATACACTATTAAACTTCTATGATAGGGCAATCAGAGACCCGATTTGGTCATTTTATATTTTGGTTCATATAAGAATTCAGCGAAATTCTATTACATTTGTTCAATTTACGTCGCTCCTATTTCAGATAGCTTATTGGGCGAAGCGGCGTCTCAATGCGCATGAAATAACGAGTGAAATGCACTATTAAACTTCTAGGGTAAGGCAAACAGAGCCCCGACTAGATCGTTTTATATTTTGGTTAATATAAGAATTCAAGGAAATTCTATCACATTTGTTCAATTTACATCGCTCCTATATCAGATAGCGTATTTGGCTAAGCGGCACCTCAAAGCGCATGAAATGACGAGTGAAATGCACTATTAAACTTCTAGAGTAGGGCGAACAGAGACCCGATTAGATCATTTTATATTATCGTTAATTTAAGGATTCAGCAAAATTTTATCACATTTGTTCAATTCACGTCGCTGCTATTTCAGATAGCGTACTGGGCTAGGCGGCATCTTAAAGCGCGTGGTATGATGAGTAAAATGCACTATTAGCCTTCTATGATAGGGCAGTCAGAGACCCGATTAGATCATTTTATATTTTGTTTAATATAAGATTTCAGGGAAATCCTATCACATTTGTTCTATTTACGTCGCTCCTATTTCAGATAGCGTATTGGGCTGAGCGGCATCTCAAAGCGCATGAAATGTCTCGTGAAATGCACTATTAATCTTCTAGGGTAGGGCGAACAGAGACCCGATTAGATCATTTTACATTAAGGTTAATATAAGTATTCACCGAAATTCTATCACATTTGTTCAATTTACGTCGCTCCTATTTCAGATAGCGTATTGGGTTAAGCGGCACCTCAAAGCGCATGAAATTGCGAGTAAAATGCACTGTTAAACTTCTAGGGTAGAGCAAACAGTGACCCGATTAGATCATTTTATATTATGGTTAATATAAGAATTCAGCAAAATTCTATCACATTTGTTCAATTTACGTCGCTCCTATTTCAGATAGCGTACTGGGCTAAGCGGCACCTTAAAGCGCGTGGAATGGCGAGTAAAATGCACAATTAAACTTCTATGATAGGGCAATCAGAGACCCGATTAGATCATTTTATATTACGGTTAATATAAGAATTCAGCGTAATTCTATCACATTTGTTCAACTTACGTCACTCCTATTTCAGATAGCGTACTGGGCTATGCGGCATCTTAAAGCTCGTGGAAGGGCGAGTAAAATGCACTACTAAACTTCTATGATAGAGCAATCAGAGACCCGATTAGATCATTTTACATTATGGTTAATAAAAGAATTCAGCCAAATTCTATCACATTTGTTCAATTTACTTCGCTCCTATTTCAGATAGCGTACTGGGCTATGCGGCATCTTAAAGCTCGTGGAAGGGCGAGTAAAATGCACAATTAAACTTCTATGATAGGGCAATCAGAGACTCGATTAGATCATTTTATATTACGGTTAATATAAGAATTCAGCGTAATTCTATCACATTTGTTCAACTTACGTCACTCCTATTTCAGATAGCGTACTGGGCTATGCGGCATCTTAAAGCTCGTGGAAGGGCGAGTAAAATGCACTACTAAACTTCTATGATAGAGCAATCAGAGACCCGATTAGATCATTTTACATTATGGTTAATAAAAGAATTCAGCCAAATTCTATCACATTTGTTCAATTTACTTCGCTCCTATTTCAGATAGCGTATTGGGCTAAGCGGCATCTCAAAGCGCAAGAAATAGCGAGTAAAATGCACTATTAAACTTCTAGGGTACGGCAAACAGAGACCCGATCAGATCATTTTATGTTTTGGTTAATTTAAGAATTCAGCGAAATTCTATAACATTTGTTCAATTTACGTCGCTCCTATTTCAGATAGCGTATTGGGCTAAGCGGCACCTCAATGCGCATGAAATGGCGAGTAAAACGCACTATTAAACTTCTAGGATAGGGCAAACTGAGACCCCATTAGATCATTTTATATTATGATTAATATAAGAATTCAGCGAAATTCTATCACACTTGTTCAATTTACGTCGCTCCTATTTCAGATAGCGTATTGGGCTAAGCGGCACATTAAAGCGCATGAAATGGCGAGTAAAATGCACTATGAAACTTCTAGGGTAGGGCAAACAGAGACCCGATTAGATCATTTTATATTATGGTTAATTTAAGAATTCAGGGAAATTCTATCACATTTGTTCAACTTTCGTCGCTACTATTTCAGATAGCGTATAGGGCTGAGCGGCATTTCAAAGCGCATGAAATGCCGAGTAAAATGCACTATTAAACTTCTAGGGTAAGCCAAACAGAGACACGATTAGATTATTTTATATTACGGTTAATATAAGAATTCAGCGTAATTCTGTCACATTTGTGCAACTTACGTCGCTCCTATTTCAGATAGCGTATTGGGCTAAGCGGCATCTCAAAGCGCAAGAAATGGCGAATAAAATGGACTATCAAACTTCTAGGGTAGTGCAAACAGAGACCCGATTAGATCATTTTATATTATGGTTAATTTAAGAATTCAGCAAAATTCTATCACATTTGTTCAATTCACGTCGCTGCTATTTCAGATAGCGTACTGGGCTAGGCGGCATCATAAAGCGCGTGGAATGACGAGTAAAATGCACAATTAAACTTCTATTATAGGGCAGTCAGAGACCCGATTAGATCATTTTATATTTTGTTTAATATAAGATTTCAGGGAAATTCTGTCACATTTGTTCAATTTACGTCGCTCATATTTCAGATAGCGTATTGGGCTAAGCGGCATCTCAAAGCGCATGAAATGACGAGTGAAATGCACTATTATACGTCTAGGGTAGGGCAAACAGAGACCCGATCAGATCATTTTACATAAAGGTTAATATAAGAATTCAGGGAAATTCTATAACATTTCTTCAACTTACCTCGCTCCTATTTCAGATAGCGTACTAGGCTAGGCCGCATCTTAAAGCGCCTGGAATGGCGAGTAAAATGCACTGTTAAACTTCTATGATAGGGCAATCAGAGACCCGATTAGATCATTTTATATTTTGTTTAATATAAGATTTCAGGGAAATCCTATCACATTTGTTCAATTTACGTCGCTCCTATTTCAGATAGCGTATTGGGCTATGCGGCACCTCAAAGCGCAAGAAATGGCGAATAAAATGCACTATTAAACTTCTAGGGTAGGTCAAACAGAGACCCGATTAGATCATGTTATATGACAGTTAATTTAAGAATTCAGCAAAATTCTATCACATTTGGTCAATTTACGTCGCTCCTATTTCAGATAGCGTACTGGGCTGGGCGGCATCTTAAAGCGCGTGGAATGGCGAGTAAAATGCACTACTAAACTTCTATGATAGGGCAATCGGAGACCCGATTTGATCATTTTATATTTTGGTTCATATAAGAATTCAGCGAAATTCTATTACATTTGGTCAATTTACGTCGCTCCTATTTCAGATAACTTATTGGGCGAAGCGGCGTCTCAATGCGCATGAAATAACGAGTGAAATGCACTATTAAACTTCTAGGGTAGGGCAAACAGAGCCCCGATTAGATCATTTTACATTGAGGTCAATATAAGAATTCCGGGAAATTCTATCACATTTGTTCAATTTACGTCGCTCCTATTTCAGATAGCGTGTTGGGCTAAGCGGCAGCTCAAAGCGCATGAAATGACGAGTGAAATGCACTATTATACTTCTAGGGTAGGGCGAACAGAGACCCGAAGAGATCATTTTCCATTAAGGTTAATATAAGAATTCAGGGAAATTCTTTCACATTTGTTCAATTTACGTCGCTCCTATTTCAGATAGCGTACTGTGCTAGGCGGCACCTTAAAGCGCGTGGAATGGCGAGTAAAATGCACTATTAAACTTCTATGATAGGGCAATCAGAGACCCGATTAGATCATTTTATATTATGGTTAATTTAAGAATTCAACAAAATTTTATCACATTTGTTCAATTCACGTCGCTGCTATTTCAGATAGCGTACTGGGATAGGCGGCATCTTAAAGCGCGTGGAATGTTGAGTAAAATGCACTATTAGCCTTCTATGATAGGGCAGTCAGAGACCCGATTAGATCATTTTATATTTTGTTTAATATAAGATTTCAGGGAAATCCTATCACATTTGTTATATTCACGTCGCTCCTATTTCAGATAGCGTATTGGGCAGAGCGGCATCACAAAGCGCATGAAATGGCGAATAAAATGGACTATTAAACTTCTAGGGTAGGGCGAACAGAGACCCGATTAGATCATTTTACATTAAGGTTAATATAAAAATTCAGCGAAATTCTATCACATTTGTTCAATTTATGTCGCTCCTATTTCAGACAGCGTATTGGGCTAAGCGGCATCTCAACGCGCATGAAATGGGGAGTAAAATGCACTATTAAACTTCTAGGGTAGGGCAAACAGAGACCCGATTAGATCATCTACATTAAGGTTAATATAAGAATTCAGGGAAATTCTATCACACTTGTTCAATTTACGTCGCTCGTATTTCAGATAGCGTATTCGGCTAAGCGGTATCTCAAAGCGCATGAAATGTCTCGTGAAATGCACTATTAATCTTCTAGGGTAGGGCGAACAGAGACCCGATTAGATCATTTTACATTAAGGTTAATATAAGTATTCACCGAAATTGTATCACATTTGTTCAATTTCCGTCGCTCCTATTTCAGATAGCGTATTGGGTTAAGCGGCACCTCAAAGCGCATGAAATTGCGAGTAAAATGCACTGTTAAACTTCTAGGGTAGAGCAAACAGTGACCCGATTAGATCATTTTATATCATGGTTAATTTAAGAATTCAGCAAAATTCTATCACATTTGTTCAATTTACGTCGCTCCTGTTTCAGATAGCGTATTGGGCTAAGCGGCATCTCAAAGCGCATGAAATTATGAGTAAAATGCACTATTAAACTTCTAGGGTAGGGCGAACAGACACCCGATTAGATCATTTTACATTATGGTTAATATAAGAATTCAGCGAAATTCTATCACATTTGTTCAATTTATGTCGCTCCTATTTCAGATAGCGTATTGGGCTAAGCGGCATCTCAAAGCGCATGAAATTGTGAGTAAAATTCACTATTAAACTTCTAGGGTACGGCGAACAGATACCCGATTAGATCATTTTACATTATGGTTAATATAAGAATTCAGCGAAATTCTATCACATTTGTTCAATTTACGTCGCTCTTATTCCAGATAGCGTATTGGGCTAGGCAGCACCTTAAAGCGCGTGGAATGGCGAGTAAAATGCACTATTAAACTTCTAGGGTAAGGCAAACAGAGACCCGATTAGATCATTTTACATTACGGTTAATATAAGAATTCAGCGTAATTCTATCACATTTGTTCAATTTACGTCGCTCCTATTTCAGATAGCGTACTGGGCTAGGCGGCATCTTAAAGCGCGTGGAATGGCAAGTAAAATGCAATATTAACCTTCTATGATAGGGCCATCACAGACCAGATTAGATCATCTTATATTTTGGTTAATATAAGAAATACGCGAAATTCTATCACATTTGTTCAATTTACGTCGCTCCTATTCCAGATGGCGTATTGGGCTAAGCGGCATCTCAAAGCGCATGTAATGGCGAGTAAAATGCACTATTAAACTTCTAGGGTAGGGCGAACAGAGACCCGATTAGATCATTTTACATTATGGTTAATATAAGAATTCAGCGAAATACTATCACATTTGTTCAATTTACGTCGCTCCTATTTCAGATAGCGTATTGGGCTAAGCGGCATCTCAAAGCGCATGAAATGGTGAGTAAAATGCACTATTAAACATCTAGGGTAAGGCAAACAGATACCGGATTAGATCATTTTATATTACGGTGAATATAAGAATTCAGCGTAATTCTATCACATTCGTACAATTTACGTCGCTCCTATTTCAGATAGCGTATTGGGCTAAGCGGCATCTCAAAGCGCATGAAATGGTGAGTAAAATGCACTATTAAACATCTAGGGTAAGGCAAACAGATACCGGATTAGATCATTTTATATTACGGTGAATATAAGAATTCAGCGTAATTCTATCACATTCGTACAATTTACGTCGCTCCTATTTCAGATAGCGTATTGGGCTAAGCGGCATCTCAATGCGCATGAAATGGTAAGTAAAATGCACTATTAAACGTCTAGGATAAGGCAAACAGAGACCCGATTAGATCATTTTATATTACGGATAATATAAGAATGCAGCGTAATTCTATCACATTTGTTCAATTTACGTGGCTCCTATTTCAGATAACGTATTGGGCTTAGCGGCATCCCAAAGCGCATGAAATGGCGAGTAAAATGCACTATTAAACTTCTGTGGTAGGCCAAACAGAGACCCGATTAGATCATTTTGCATTATGGTTAATATAAGAATTCAGCAAAATTCTATCACATTTGTTCAATTTACGTGGCTCCTATTTCAGATAGCGGATTGGGCTTAGCGGCATCTCAAAGCGCATGAAATGGCGAGTAAAATGCACTATTAAACTTCTAGGGTAGGGCAAACAGAGACACGATTAGATCATTTTGCATTATGGTTAATATAAGAATTCAGCAAAATTCTATCACATTTGTTCAATTTACGTCGCTCCTATTTCAGATAGCGTATTGGGCTAAGCGGCATCTCAAAGCGAATGAAATGGTACGTAAAATGCACTATTAAACGTCTAGGGTAAGGCAAACAGAGACCCGATTAGATCATTTTATATTACGGATAATATAAGAATGCAGCGTAATTCTATCACATTTGATCAATTTACGTCGCTCCTATTTCAGATAGCGTATTGGGCTTAGCGGCAGCTGAAAGCGCTTGGAATGGCGAGTAAAATGCACTATTAACCTTCTATGATAGGGCAAACAGAGACCCGATTAGATCATTTGATATTTTGGTTAATATAAGAACTCAGCGAAATACTATCACATTTGTTCAATTTTCGTCGCTCCTATTTCAGATAGCGTATTGGCCTAAGCGGCATCTCAAAGCGCATGAAATGGCGAGTAAAATGCACTATTAAACTTCTAGGGTAGGGCAAACAGAGACCCGATTAGATCATTTTATATAATGGTTAATTTAAGAATTCAGCAAAATTCTATCACATTTGTTCAATTTTCGTCAATCCTATTTCAGATAGCGTACTGGGCTAGGCGGCATCTTAAAGCGCGTGGAATGGCGAGTAAAATGCACTATTAAATTGCTATGATAGGGCAGTCAGAGACCCGATTAGATCATTTTATATTTTGGTTAATATAAGAACTCAGCGAAATACTATCACATTTGTTCAATTTACGTCGCTCCTATTTCAGATAGCGTATTGGTCTAAGCGGCATCTCAAAGCGCATGGAATGACGAGTGAAATGCACTATTAAACTTCTAGGGTAAGGCAAACAGAGACTCGAACAGATCATTTTATATTATGGTTAATTTAAGAATTCAGCAAAATTCAATCACATTTGTTCAATTTACGTCGATTCTATTTCAGATAGCGTACTGGGCTAGGCTTCATCTGAAAGCGCGTGGAATGGCGAGTAAAATGCACTATTAACCTTCTATGATAGGGCAAACAGAGACCCGGTTCGATCATTTTATATTATGGTTAATTTAAGAATTCAGCAAAATTCTATCACATTTGTTCAATTTACGTCGCTGCTATTTCAGATAGCGTACTGGGCTAGGCGGCATCTAAAAGCGCGTGGAATGTCGAGTAAAATGCACTATTAACCTTCTATGACAGGGCAATCAGAGAACCGATTAGATCATTTTATATTTTGGTTAATATAAGAATTCAGCGAAATTCCATCACATTTGTTCTATTTCCGTCGCTCCTATTGCAGATAGCGCACTGGGCTAGGCGGCATCTTAAAGCGCGTGGAATGGTAAGTAAAATGCAATATTAACCTTCTATGATAGGGCCATCAGAGACCAGATTAGATCATCTTATATTTTGGTTAATATAAGAAATAAGCGAAATTCTATCACATTTGTTCAATTTACGTCGCTCCTATTCCAGATAGCGTATTGGGCTAGCGGCATCTCAAAGCGCATGAAATGGCGAGTAAAATGCACTATCAAACTTGTAGGGTAAGGCAAACAGATTCACGATTGGATCATTATATATTACGGTTAATATAAGAATGCAGCGAAATTCTATCACATTTGTTCAATTTACGCCGCTCCTATTTCAGATAGCGTATTGGGCTAAGCGGCATCTCAAAGCGCATGAAATGGCGAGTAAAATGCACTATTAAACTTCTCGGGTAAGGCAAACAGATACCCGATTAGATCATTTTATATTAAGGTTAATATAAGAATTCAGCGTAATCCTATCACATTTGTTCAATTTACGTCGCTCCTATTTCAGATAGCGTATTGGGGTAAGCGGCATCACAAAGCGCATGAAATGGTGAGTAAAATGCTCTATTAAACTTCTAGGCTAAGGCAAACAGAGACCCGATTAGACAATTTTATATTACGGTTAATATAAGAATTCAGCGTAATTCTATCACATTTGTTTAATTTACGTCGCTCCTATATGAGATAGCGTATTGGGCTAAGCGGCATGTCAAAGCGCATGAAATGGCGAGTAAAATGCACTATCAAACTTCTAGGGTAAGGCAAACAGATACCCGATTAGATCATTTTATATTACGGTTAATATAAGAATTCAGCGTAATTCTATCACATTTGTTCAATTTACGTCGCTCCTATTTCAGATAGCGTATTGGGCTAAGCGGCATCTCAAAGCTCATGAAATGGCGAGTGAAATGCAATATTAAACTTCTAGGGTGAGGCAAACAGATATCCGATTAGATCATTTTATATTACGGTTAATATAAGAATTCAGCGAAATTCTATCACATTTGTTCAATTTACGTCGGTCCTATTTCAGATAGCGTATTGGCCTAAGCGGCATCTCAGAGCGCATGAAATGGCGAGTAAAATGCACTATTAAACTTCTAGGGAACGGCAAACAGAGACCCGATTAGATCATTTTATATTATGGTTAATTTAAGAATTCAGCGAAATTCTATCACATTCGTTCAATTTACGTCGCTCCTATTTCAGATAGCGTATTGGGCTAAGCGGCAGCTCAAAGCGCATGAAATTACGAGAGAAATGCACTATCAAACTTCTAGGGTAAGGCAAACAGATACCCGATTAGATCATTTTATATTACGGTTAATTTAAGAATTCAGCGAAATTCTATCACATTTGTTCAATTTACGTCGCTCCTATTTCAGATAGCGTATTGGGCTAAGTGGCATCTCAAAGCGCATGAAATGTCGAGTAAAATGCACTATCAATGTTCTAGGGTAAGGCAAACAGATACCCGATTAGATCATTTTATAGTACGGTTAATATAAGAATTCAGCGTAATTCTATCACATTTGTTCAATTTACGTCGCTCCTGTTTCAGATAGCGTATTGGGCTAACCGGCATCTCAAAGCGCATGAAATGGCGAGTAAAATGCACTATTAAACTTCTAGGGTAGGGCAATGAGAGACCCGATTAGATCATTTTATATTATGGTTAATTTAAGAATTCAGCGAAATTCTATCACATTTGTTCAATTTACGTCGCTCCTATTTCAGATAGCGTATTGGGCTAAGCGGCATCTCAAAGCGCATGAAACGGTGAGTAAAATGCACTATTAAACTTATAGGGTAGGGCGAACAGAGACCTGATTAGATCATTTTACATTATGGTTAATATAAGTATTCAGCGAAATTCTATCACAGTTGTTCAATTTACGTGGCTCCTATTTCAGATAACGTATTGGGCTTAGCGGCATCCCAAAGCGCATGAAATGGCGAGTAAAATGCACTATTAAACGTCTAGGGTAAGGCAAACAGAGACCCGATTAGATCATTTTATATTACGGTTAATATAAGAATGCAGCGTAATTCTATCACATTTGTTCAATTTACGTCGCTCCTATTTCAGATAGCGTATTGGGCTAATCGGCATCTTAAAGCGCATGGAGTGGCGAGTAAAATGCTCAATTATCCTTCTATGATAGGGCAATCAGAGACCAGATTACATCATTTTGCATTATGGTTATTATAAGATTTCAGCGAAATTCTATCACATTTGTACAATTTACGTCGCTCCTATTTCAGATAGCGTATTGGGCTAAGCGGCATCTCAGAGCGCATGAAATGGCGAGTATAATGCACTATTAAACTTCTAGGGTAGGGCAAACAGAGACCCGATTAGATCATTTTATATAATGGTTAATTTAAGAATTCAGCAAAATTCTATCACATTTGTTCAATTTTCGTCAATCCTATTTCAGATAGCGTACTGGGCTAGGCGGCATCTTAAAGCGCGTGGAATGGCCAGTAAAATGCACTATTAAATTGCTATGATAGGGCAGTCAGAGACCCGATTAGATCATTTGATATTTTGGTTAATATAAGAACTCAGCGAAATTCAAACACATTTGTTCAATTTACGCCGCTCCTATTTCAGATAGCGTATTGGGCTAAGCGGCATCTCAAAGCGCATTAAATGACGAGCGAAATGCACTATTAAACTTCTAGGGTAGGGCGAACAGAGACCCGATTAGATCATTTTACATTATCGGTACTATAAGAATTCAGCGAAATTCTATCACATTTGTTCAATTTACGTCCCTCCTATTTCAGATAGCGTATTGGGCTAAGCGGCATCTCATAGCGCATGAAATGGCGAGTAAAATGCACTATCAAACTTCTAGGGTAAGGCAAACAGATACCCGATTAGATCATTTTATATTACGGTTAATATAAGAATTCAGCGTAATTCTATCACATTTGTTCAATTTACGTCGCTCCTATTTCAGAGAGCGTATTGGCCTAAGCGGCATCTCAGAGCGCATGAAATGACGAGCGAAATGCACTATTAAACTTCTAGGGTAGGGCGAACAGAGACCCGATTAGATCATTTTACATTATCGGTACTATAAGAATTCAGCGAAATTCTATCACATTTGTTCAATTTACGTCCCTCCTATTTCAGATAGCGTATTGGGCTAAGAGGCATATCAAAACGCATGAAATTGCGAGAAAAATGCACTGTTAAACTTCTAGGGTATGGCAAACAGAGACCCGATTAGATCATTTCATATTACGGATAATAACAGAATTCAGCGTAATTCTATCACATGTGTTCAATTTACGTCGCTCCTCTTTCAGATAGCGTACTGGGCTAGGCGGCAGCTTAAAGCGCGTGGAATGGCAAGAAAAATGCAATATTAACCTTCTATGATAGGGCAATCAGAGACCAGATTAGATCATCTTATATTTTGGTTAATATAAGTATTGAGCGAAATTTTATCACATTTGTTCAATTTACGTCGCTCCTATTTCAGATAACGTATTGGGCTAAGCGGCATCTCAAAGCGCATGAAATGCGAGTAAAATGCACCATTAAACTTCTAGGGTAAGGCAAACAGAGACTGGATCAGATCATTTTATATTAAGGTTAATTTAAGAATTCAGCGTAATTCTATCACATTTGTTCAATTTACGTCGCTCCTATTTCAGATAGCGTATTGGGCTAAGTGGCATCTCAAAGCGCATGAAATGGCGAGTAAAATGCACTATTAAGCTTCTAGGGTAAGGCAAACAGAGACTCGATTAGATCATTTTATATTACGGATAATATAAGAATTCAGCGTAATTCTATCACATTTGTTCAATTGACGTCGCTCCTCTTTCAGACAGCGTACTGGGCTAGGCGGCAGCTTAAAGCGCGTGGAATGGCGAGTAAAATGCACAATTAACCTTCTATGATAGGGCAATCAGAGACCCGATTAGATCATTTTACATTATGGTTAATAAAAGAATTCAGGGAAATTCTATCACATTTGGTCAGTTTAGGTCGCTACTATTTCAGATAGCGTACTGGGCTAAGGGGCATCTCAAAGCGCATGAAATGGCGAATAAAATACATTATTAAACTTCTAGGGTAAGGCAAACAGAGACCCGATTAGATCATATTATATTACGGATAATATAAGAATTCGGCGTAATTCTATCACATTTGTTCAATTTACGTCGCTCCTATTTCAGATAGCGTATTGGGCTATGCGGCATCTCAAAGCGCATGAAATGGCGAGTAAAATGCACTATTAAACTTCTAGGTTAAGGCAAACAGAGACCCGATTAGATGATTTAAATTATGGTTAATATAAGAATGCAGCGTAATTCTATCACATTTGTTCGATTTACGTCGCTCCTATTCCATATAGCGCATTGGGCTTTGCGGCATCTCGAAGCGCATGAAATGGCGAGTAAAATGCACTATTAAACTTCTAGGATAGGACAAACAGGGACCCGAGTAGATCATTTTATATTATGGTTAATTTAAGAATTCGGCGTAATTCTATCACATTTGTTCAATTTACGTCGCTCCTATTTCAGATAGCGTACTGGGCTAGGCGGCATCTTAAAGCGCGTGGAATGGCGATTAAAATGCACTATTAACTTTCTATGATAGGGCAATCTGAGACCAGATTAGATCATGTTATATTATGGTTAATTTAAGAATTCAGCAAAATTCTATCACATCTGTTCAACTTACGTCGATCCTATTTCAGAAAGCGTACTGGGCTAGGCGGCATCTTAAATCGCGTGGAATGGCGAGTAAAATGCACTATTAAACTTCTAGGGTAAGGCAAACAGAGACACGACTAGATCATTTTATATTACCGATAATATAAGAATGCGGCGTAATTGTATCACATTTGTTCAATTTACGTCGCTCCTATTTCAGATAGCGTACTGGGCTAGGCGGCATCGTCAAGCGCGTCGAATGGCGAGTAAAATGCACTATTAACTTTCTATGATAGGGCAATCAGAGACCCGATTAGATCATTTTATATTTTGGTTAATATAAGAACTCAGCGAAATTCTATCACATTTGTTCAATTTACGTCGCTCCTATTTCAGATAGCGTATTGGTCTAAGCGGCATCTCAAAGCGCATGGAATGACGAGAGAAATGCACTATTAAACTTCTAGGGTAGGGCGAACAGAGACCCGATTAGATTATATTACATTATGGTTAATATAAGAATTCAGCGAAATTCTATCAGATTTGTTCAATTTACGTCGCTCCTATTTCAGATAGCGTATTGGGCTTACCGGCATCTCAAAGCGCATGAAATGGCAAGTAAAATGCACTATTAAACTTCTAGGGTAGGGCGAACAGAGACCCGATTCGATCATTTTATATTATGGTTAATTTAAGAATTCAACAAAATTCTATTACATTTGTTCAATTTACGTCGATCCTATTTCAGATAGCGTACTGGGCTAGGCGGCATCTTAAAGCGCGTGGAATGGCGAGTAAAATGCACTATTAAGCTTCTAGGGTAAGGCAAACAGAGACCCGATTAGATCATTTTATATTACGGTTAATATAAGAATTCAGCGTAATTCTATCACATTTGTTCAATTTACGCCGCTCCTATTTCAGATAGCGTATTGGCCTAAGCGGCATCTCAGAGCGCATGAAATGGCGAGTAAAATGCACTATCAAACTTCTAGGGTAAGGCAAACAGATACCCGATTAGATCATTTTATATTACGGTTAATATAAGTATTCAGCGTAATTCTTTCACATTTGATCAATTTACGTCGGTCCTATTTCAGGTAGCGTATTGGTCTAATCGGCATCTTAAAGCGCATGGAATGGCGAGTAAAATGCACAATTATCCTTCTATGATAGGGCAATCGGAGACCAGATTACATCATTTTGCATTATGGTTATTATAAGAATTCAGCGAAATTCTATCACATTTGTTCAATTTACGCCGCTCCTATTTCAGATAGCGTATTGGGCTAAGCGGCATCTCAAAGCGCATTAAATGACGAGCGAAATGCACTATTAAACTTCTAGGGTCGGGCGAACAGAGACCCGATTAGATCATTATACATTATGGTTAATAAAAGAATTCAGTGAAATTCTATCACATTTGTTCAGTTTAGGTCGCTACTATTTCAGATAGCGTACTGGGCTAAGGGGCATCTCAAAGCGCATGAAATGGCGAGTAAAATACATTATTAAACTTCTAGGGTAAGGCAAACAGAGACCCGATTAGATCATATTATATTACGGATAATATAAGAATTCGGCGTAATTCTATCACATTTGTTCAATTCACGTCGCTCCTATTTCAGATAGCGTATTGAGCTATGCGGCATCTCAAAGCGCATGAAATGGCGAGTAAAATGCACTATTAAACTTCTAGGTTAAGGCAAACAGAGACCCGATTAGATGATTTAAATTATGGTTAATATAAGAATTCAGCGTAATTCTATCACATTTGTTCGATTTACGTCGCTCCTATTCCATATAGCGCATTGGGCTTTGCGGCATCTCAAAGCACATGAAATGGCGAGTAAAATACATTATTAAACTTCTAGGGTAGGGCGAACAGAGACCCGATTAGATCATTTTGCATTATGGTTAATATAAGAATTCAGCGAAATTGCATCACATTTGTTCAATTTACGGCGCTCCTATTTCATATAGCGTATTGGGCTAAGCGGCATCTCAAAGCGAATGAAATGGCGAGTAAAATGCTCTATTAAACTTCTAGGGTAAGGCAAACAGAGACCCGATTGGATCATTTTATATTACGCGTAATATAAGAATTGAGCGTGATTCTATCACATTCGTTCCATTTACGTCGCTCCTATTTCAGATAGTGTACTGGGCTAGGCGGCATCTTAAAGCGCGTGAAATGGCGAGTAAAATGCACTATTAACCTTCTATGATAGGGCAATCAGAGAACCGATGAGATCATTTTATATTTTGGTTAATATAAGAATTCAGCGAAATTCTATCGCATTTGTTCAATTTACGTCGCTCCTATTTCAGATAGCGTATTGGGCAAAGCGGCATCTCAAAGCGCATGAAATGGCGAGTAAAACGCACTATTAAACTTGTAGGGCAAGGCAAACAGAGACCCGGTTAGATCATTTTATATTACCGTTAATATAAGAATTCAGCGTAATTATATCACATTTGTTCAATTTACGTCGCTCCTATTTCAGTTAGCGTAGTGGGCTAAGCGGCATCTCAAAGCGCATGGAATGGCGAGTAAAATGCACTATTAAACTTCTAGGGTAAGGCAACCAGAGACCCGATTAGATCATTTTATATTATG
Organism: Macropis europaea; assembly: GCA_916610135.2. NCBI lineage: Eukaryota > Metazoa > Arthropoda > Insecta > Hymenoptera > Melittidae > Macropis > Macropis europaea. Next base: position 542,828 of record CAKAJE020002233.1, read on the forward strand.
GTTAATTTAAGAATCCAGCGATATTCTATCACATTTGTTCAATTTACGTCGCTCCTATTTCAGATAGCGCATTGGGCTAAGCGGCATCTCAGAGCGCATGAAATGGCGATTAAAATGCACTATTAAACTTCTAGGGTAGGGCAAACAGAGACCCGATTAGATCTTTTTATATTCTGGTTAATTTAAGAATTCAGCGAAATTCTATCACATTTGTTCAATTTACGTCGCTCCTATTTCAGATAGCGTATTGGGCTTAGCGGCATCTGAAAGCGCATGAAATGGCAAGTAAAATGCACTATCAAACTTCTAGGGAGTAAGGCAAACAGAGACCCGATTAGATCATTTTATATTACGGTTAATATAAGAATTCAGCATAATTCTATGACATCTGTTTAATTTACGTCGCTCCTATTTCAAATAGCCTACTGGGCTAGGCGGCATCTTAAAGCGCGTGGAAGGGCGAGTAAAATGCACTGTTAAACTTCTGGGGTAGGGCAAACAGAGACCCGATTAGATCATTTTATATTATGATTAATTTAAGAATTCAGCGAAATTCTATCACATTTGTACAATTTACGTCGCTCCTATTTCAGATAGCGTATTGGGCTAGGCGGCATCTCAAAGCGCATGAAATGGCGAGTAAAATGCACTATTACGCTTCTAGGGTTGGCAAACAGAGACCCGCTTATTTCATTTTATAGTTTGTTTAATATAAGAATTCAGCGAAACTCTATCACATTTGTTCAATTTACGTCGCTCCTATTTCAGATAGCGTATTGGGCTATGCGGCATCTCAAAGCGCATGAAATGACGAGTGATATGCACTATTAAACATCTAGGGTAGGGCGAACAGAGACCCGATTAGATCATTTTACATTATGGTTAATATAAGAATTCAGCGAAATTCTATCACATTTGTTCAATTTACGTCGCTCCTATTTCAGATAGCGTCGTGGGCTAAGCGGCATCTCAAAGCGCATGTAATGGCGAGTAAGATGCACTATTAAACTTCTAGGGTAGGGCAAGGAGAGACCCGATTAGATCATTTTATATTACGGTTAATATAAGAATTCAGCGTAATTCTATCACATTTGTTCAATATACGTCGCTCCTATTTCCGATAGACTGCTGGGCTAGGCGGCATCTTAAACCGCGTGGAATGGCGAGTAAAATGCACTATTAACCTTCTATGATAGGGCAATCACAGACCCGATTAGATCATTTTATGTTTTGGTTAATATAAGTATTCAGCGAAATTCTGTCACATTTGTTCAATTTACGTCGCTCCTATTTCAGATACCGTATTGGGCTAAGCGGCATCTCAAAGCGCATGAAATGGCGAATAAAATGCACTATTAAACTTCCAGGGTAGGGCGAACAGAGACCCGATTAGATCATTTTACATTATGGTTAATATAAGAATTGAGCGTAATTCTATCACATTTGTTCAATTTACGTCGTTCCTATTTCAGATAGCGTATTGGGCTAAGCGTCATCTCAAAGCGCATGAAGTGGTGAGTAAGATGCACTATTAAACTTCTAGGGTACGGCAAACAGAGACCCGATTAGATCATTTTATATTACGGTTAATATAAGAATTCAGCGCAATTCTATCGCATTTGTTCAATTTACGTCGCTCCCATTTCAGATAGCGTATTGGGCTAACAAGCATCTCAAAGCGCATGAAATGGCGAGTAAGATGCACTATCGAACTTCTAGGGTAAGGCAAACAGAGACCCGATTAGATCATCGTATATTACGGTTAATATAAGAATTCAGCGAAATTCTATCACATTTGTTCAATTTACGTCGCTCCTATTTCAGATAGCGTCTTGGGCTAAGCGGCATCTCAAAGCGCATGAAATGGCGAGTAAAATGCACTATTAAACTTCTAAGGTAAGGCAAACAGAGACCCGATTAGATCATTTTATATTACGGTTAATATAAGAATTGAGCGTAATTCTATCACATTTGTTCAATTTACGTCGTTCCCATTTCAGATAGCGTATTGGGCTAAGCGTCATCTCAAAGCGCATGAAGTGGCGAGTAAGATGCACTATTAAACTTCTAGGGTACGGCAAACAGAGACCCGATTAGATCATTTTATATTACGGTTAATATAAGAATTCAGCGCAATTCTATCGCATTTGTTCAATTTACGTCGCTCCTATTTCAGTTAGCGTAGTGGGCTAAGCGGCATCTCAAAGCGCATGGAATGGCGAGTAAAATGCACTATCGAACTTCTAGGGTAAGGCAACCAGAGACCCGATTAGATCATTTTATATTATGGTTAATTTAAGAATCCAGCGATATTCTATCACATTTGTTCAATTTACGTCGCTCCTATTTCAGATAGCGCATTGGGCTAAGCGGCATCTCAGAGCGCATGAAATGGCGATTAAAATGCACTATTAAACTTCTAGGGTAGGGCAAACAGAGACCCGATTAGATCTTTTTATATTCTGGTTAATTTAAGAATTCAGCGAAATTCTATCACATTTGTTCAATTTACGTCGCTCCTATTTCAGATAGCGTATTGGGCTTAGCGGCATCTGAAAGCGCATGAAATGGCAAGTAAAATGCACTATCAAACTTCTAGGGAGTAAGGCAAACAGAGACCCGATTAGATCATTTTATATTACGGTTAATATAAGAATTCAGCATAATTCTATGACATCTGTTTAATTTACGTCGCTCCTATTTCAAATAGCCTACTGGGCTAGGCGGCATCTTAAAGCGCGTGGAATGGCGAGTAAAATGCACTGTTAAACTTCTGGGGTAGGGCAAACAGAGACCCGATTAGATCATTTTATATTATGATTAATTTAAGAATTCAGCGAAATTCTATCACATTTGTACAATTTACGTCGCTCCTATTTCAGATAGCGTATTGGGCTAGGCGGCATCTCAAAGCGCATGAAATGGCGAGTAAAATGCACTATTACGCTTCTAGGGTTGGCAAACAGAGACCCGCTTATTTCATTTTATAGTTTGTTTAATATAAGAATTCAGCGAAACTCTATCACATTTGTTCAATTTACGTCGCTCCTATTTCAGATAGCGTATTGGGCTATGCGGCATCTCAAAGCGCATGAAATGACGAGTGATATGCACTATTAAACTTCTAGGGTAGGGCGAACAGAGACCCGATTAGATCATTTTACATTATGGTTAATATAAGAATTCAGCGAAATTCTATCACATTTGTTCAATTTACGTCGCTCCTATTTCAGATAGCGTCGTGGGCTAAGCGGCATCTCAAAGCGCATGAAATGGCGAATAAAATGCACTATTAAACTTCCAGGGTAGGGCGAACAGAGACCCGATTAGATCATTTTACATTATGGTTAATATAAGAATTGAGCGTAATTCTATCACATTTTTTCAATTTACGTCGTTCCTATTTCAGATAGCGTATTGGGCTAAGCGTCATCTCAAAGCGCATGAAGTGGCGAGTAAGATGCACTATTAAACTTCTAGGGTACGGCAAACAGAGACCCGATTAGATCATTTTATATTACGGTTAATATAAGAATTCAGCGCAATTCTATCGCATTTGTTCAATTTACGTCGCTCCCATTTCAGATAGCGTATTGGGCTAACAAGCATCTCAAAGCGCATGAAATGGCGAGTAAGATGCACTATCGAACTTCTAGGGTAAGGCAAACAGAGACCCGATTAGATCATCGTATATTACGGTTAATATAAGAATTCAGCGAAATTCTATCACATTTGTTCAATTTACGTCGCTCCTATTTCAGATAGCGTCTTGGGCTAAGCGGCATCTCAAAGCGCATGAAATGGCGAGTAAAATGCACTATTAAACTTCTAAGGTAAGGCAAACAGAGACCCGATTAGATCATTTTATATTACGGTTAATATAAGAATTGAGCGTAATTCTATCACATTTGTTCAATTTACGTCGTTCCTATTTCAGATAGCGTATTGGGCTAAGCGTCATCTCAAAGCGCATGAAATGGCGAGTAAGATGCACTATTAAACTTCTATGATAGGGCAATCAGAGACACGATTAGATCATTTTACATTATGGTTAATATAAGAATTCAGCGAAATTCTATCACATATGTTCAATTTACGTCGCTCCTATTTCAGATAGGGTATTGGGCTAAGCGGCATCTCAAAGCGCATGAAATGACGAGTGAAATGCACTATTAAAATTCTAGGGTAGGGCAAACAGCGACCCGATTAGATCATTTTATATTACTGTTAATATAAGAATCCAGACTAATTCTATCACATTTGTTCAATTTACGTCGCTCCTATTTCAGATAGCGTATTGAGCTAAGCGGCATCTAAACCGCCTGAAATGGCGAGTAAAATGCACTATTAACCTTCTATGATAGGGCAATCAGAGACACGATTAGATCATTTTGTATTTTGGTTAATATAAGAATTCAGCGAAATTCTATCACATTTGTTCAATTTACGTCGCTCCTATTTCAGATAGCGTCGTGGGCTAAGCGGCATCTCAAAGCGCATGTAATGGCGAGTAAGATGCACTATTAAACTTCTAGGGTAGGGCAAGGAGAGACCCGATTAGATCATTTTATATTGCGGTTAATATAAGAATTCAGCGTAATTCTATCACATATGTTCAATATACGTCGCTCCTATTTCCGATAGCCTGCTGGGCTAGGCGGCATCTTAAACCGCGTGGAATGGCGAGTAAAATGCACTATTAACCTTCTATGATAGGGAAATCACAGACCCGATTAGATCATTTTATGTTTTGGTTAATATAAGAATTCAGCGAAATTCTGTCACATTTGTTCAATTTACGTCGCTCCTATTTCAGATACCGTATTGGGCTAAGCGGCATCTCAAAGCGCATGAAATGGCGAATAAAATGCACTATTAAACTTCCAGGGTAGGGCGAACAGAGACCCGATTAGATCATTTTACATTATGGTTAATATAAGAATTTCAGCGAAATTCTATCACATTTGTTCAATTTACGTCAGTCCTATTTCAGATAGCGCATTGGGCTAAGAAGCATCTCAAAGCGCATGAAGTGGCGAGTAAGATGCACTATTAAACTTCTAGGGTACGGCAAACAGAGACCCGATTAGATCATTTTATATTACGGTTAATATAAGAATTCAGCGCAATTCTATCGCATTTGTTCAATTTACGTCGCTCCCATTTCAGATAGCGTACTGGGCTAAGCGGCATCTCAAAGCGCATGAAATGACGAGTGAAATGCACTATTAAACTTCTATGATAGGGCAATCAGAGACCCGATTAGATCATTTTACATTATGGTTAATATAAGAATTCAGCAAAATTCTATCACATTTGTTCAATTTAAGTCGCTCCTATTTCAGATAGCCTACTGGGCTAGGCGGCATCTTAAAGCGCATGAAATGTCGAATAAAATTCACTATTAAACTTCCAGGGTTGGGCGAACAGAGACCCGATTAGATCATTTTACATTATGGTTAATATAAGAATTCAACGAAATTCTATCACATTTGTTCAATGTACGTCGCTCCTATTTCAGATAGCGTATTGGGCTAAGCGGCATCTCAAAGCGCATGAAATGACGAGTGAAATGCACTATTAAACTTCTATGATAGGGCAATCAGAGACCCGATTAGATCATTTGATATTACGGGTAATCTAAGAATTCAGCATAATTCTATCACATTTGTTCAACTTACGTCGCTCCTATTTCAGATATCGTACTGGGCTAGACGGCATCTTAAAGCGCGTGGAAGGGCGAGTAAAATGCACTACTAAACTTCTATGATAGGGCCATCAGAGTCCCGATTAGATCTTTTTATATTTTGGTTAATATAAGAATTCAGCGAAATTCTATCACATTTGTTCAATTTACGTCGCTCCTATTTCAGATAGCGTATTGGGCTAAGCGGCATCTCAAAGCGCATGAAATGACGAGTGAAATGCACTATTAAACTTCTAGGGTAGGGCGAACAGAGACCCGATTAGATCATTTTACATTATGGTTAATATAAGAATTCAGCAAAATTCTATCACATTTGTTCAATTTACGTCGTTCCTATTTCAGATAGCGTATTGGGCTAAGCGGCATCTCAAAGCGCATGAAATGGCGACTAAAATGCACTATTAAACTTGTATGATAGGGCAATCAGAGTCCCGATTAGATCTTTTTATATTTTGGTTAATATAAGAATGCAGCGTAATTCTATCACATTTGTTCAGTTTACGTCGCTCCTATTTCAGATAGCGTATTGGGCTAAGCGGCATCTCAAAGCGCATGAAATGGCGAGTTAAATGCACTATTAAACTTCTAGGGTAGGGCGAACAGAGACCCGATTAGATCATTTTACATTATGGTTAATATAAGAATTCAGCAAAATTCTATCACATTTGTTCAATTTAAGTCGCTCCTATTTCAGATAGCCTACTGGGCTAGGCGGCATCTTAAAGCGCGTGGAAGGGCGAGTAAAATGCACTACTAAACTTCTAGGGTAGGGCAAACAGAGACCGATTAGATCATTTTATATCATGGTTAATTTAAGAATTCAGCAAAATTCTATCACATTTGTTCAATTTACGTCGCTCCTGTTTCAGATAGCGTACCCGGGGTAGGCGGCATCTTAAAGCGCGTGGAATGGCGCGTAAAATGCACTACTAAGCTTCTAGGATAGGGCAATCAGAGACCCGATTAGATCATTTTATATTTTGTTTAATATAAGATTTCAGGGAAATTCTATCACATTTGTTCAATTTACGTCGCTCCCATTTCAGATAGCGTATTGGGCTAAGCGGCATCTCAAAGCGCATGAAATGGCGAATCAAATGCACTATTAAACTTCTAGGCTAGGGCGAACAGAGTCCCGAGTAGATCATTTTACATTAAGGTTAATATAAGAATTCAGCGAAATTCTATCACATTTGTTCAATTTACGTCGCTCATATTTCACATAGCGTATTGGGCTGAGCGGCATCTCAAAGCGCAAGAAATGGCGAGTAAGATGCACTATTAAACTTCTAGGGTAGGGCAAACAGAGACCCGATTAGATAATTTTATATTACCGTTAATATAAGAATTCAGCAAAATTCTATCACATTTGTTCCAATTACATCGCTCCTATTTCAGATAGCGTACTGGGCTAGGCGGCATCTTAAAGCGCGTGGAATGGCGAGTAAAATGCCCTATTAAACTTCTAGGGTAAGGCAAACAGAGACCCGATTAGATCATTTTATATTACGGTTAATATAAGAATCCAGCGTAATTCGATCACATTTGGTCAATTTACGTCGCTCCTATTTCAGATAGCGTATTGGGCTAAGCGGCAACTCAAAGCGCATGAAATGGCGAGTCAAATGTACTATTATACTTCTAGGCTAGGGCGAACGGAGACCCGATTAGATCATTTTACATTATGGTTAATAAAAGAATTCAGCGAAATTCTATCACACTTCTTCAATTTACATCGCTCCTATTTCAGATAGCGTATTCGCCTAAGCGGCATCTCAGAGCGCATGAAATGGCGAGTACAATGCACTATTAAACTTCTAGGGTAGGGCAAACAGAGACCGATTAGATCATTTTATATTATGGTTAATTTAAGAATTCAGCAAAATTCTATCACATTTGTTCAATTTACGTCGCTCCTATTTCAGATAGGGTATTGGGCTAAGCGGCATCTCAAAGCGCATGAAATGACGAGTGTAATGCACTACTAAACATCTAGGGTAGGGCAAACAGTGACCCGATTATATCATTTTATATTATGGTTAATTTAAGAATTCAGGGAAGTTCTATCACATTTGGTCAATTTACGTCGCTCCTATTTCAGATAGCGTATTGGGCTAGGCGGCATCATAAAGCGCGTGGAATGGCGAGTAAAATTCACTATTAAACTTGTATGATAGGGCAATCAGAGACCCGATTAGATCATTTTATATTTTGGTTAATATAAGAATTCAGCAAAATTCTATCACATTTGTTCAATTTACGTCGCTCCTATTTCAGATAGCGTACTGGGCTAGGCGGCATCTTAAAGCGAGTGGAATGGCGAGTAAAATGCACTATGAAACTTCTGGGGTAGGGCAAACAGGGACCCGATTAGATCATTTTATATTACGGTTAATATAAGAATTCAGCGAAATTCTATCACATTTGTTCAATTTACGTCGCTCCTATTTCAGATAGCGTATTGGGCTAAGCGACATCTCAAAGCGCATGAAATGGCGAGTAAAATGCACTATTAAACGTCTAGGGTCGGGCAAACATAGACCCGAGTAGATCATTTTATATTATGGTTAATTTAAGAATTCAGCAAAATTCTATCACATTCGTTCAATTTACATCGCTCCTATTTCAGATAGGGTACTGGGCTAGGAGGCATCTTAAAGAGCGTGGAATGGCGAGTAAAATGCACTATTAAACTTCTAGGGTAAGGCAAACAGAGACCCGAATAGATCATCTTATATTACGGTTAATACAAGAATTCAGCGTAATTCTATCACATTTTTTCAATTTACGTCGCTCCAATTTCAGATAGCCTACTGGGCTAGGCGGCATCTTAAAGCGCGTGGAATGGCGAGTAAAATGCACTATTAACCTTCTATGATAGGGCAATCAGAGACCCGATTAGATCATTTTATATTTTGTTTAATATAAAATTTCAGGGAAATTCTATCACATTTGTTGAATTTACGTCGCTCCTATTTCAGATAGCGTTTTGGACTAAGCGGCATCTCAAAGCGCATGAAATGGCGAATAAAATGCACTATTAAACTTCTAGGCTAGGGCGAACAGAGACCCGAGTAGATCATTTTACATTAAGGTTAATATAAGAATTCAGCGAAATTCTATAACATTTGTTCAATTTACGTCGCTCATATTTCAGAGAGCGTATTGGGCTAAGCTGCATCTCAAAGCGCAAGAAATGGCGAGTAAAATGCACTATTAAACTTCTAGGGTAGGGCAAACAGAGACCCGATTAGATAATTTTATATTACCGTTAATATAAGAATTCAGCAAAATTCTATCACATTTGTTCCAATGAGATCGCTCCTATTTCAGATAGCGTACTGGGCTAGGCGGCATCTTAAAGCGCGTGGAATGGCGAGTAAAATGCCCTATTAAACTTCTAGGGTAGGGCAAACAGAGACCCGGTTATATCATTTTATATTATGGTTAATATAAGAATTCAGCGTAATTCTATCACATTTGTTCAATTTACGTAGCTCCTATTTCAGATAGCGTATTGGGCTAAGCGGCATCTCACAGCGCATGAAATGGCGAGTAAAATGCACTATTAAACTTCTAGGGTAGGGCAAACAGAGACCCGATTAGATCATTTTATATTATGGTTAATATAAGAATTCAGCAAAATTCTATCACATTTGTTCAATTTACGTCGATCCTATTTCAGATAGCGTATTGGGCTAAGCGGCATCTCAAAGCGCATGAAAAGTCGAGTAAAATGCACTATTAAACTTCTAGGGTACGGCAAACAGAGACCTTATTAGATCATTTTATATTACGGTTAATATAAGAATTCAGCGCAATTCTATCGCATTTGTTCAATTTACGTCGCTCCCATTTCAGATAGCGTATTGGCCTAAGAAGCATCTCAAAGCGCATGAAATGGCGAGTAAAATGCACTATCAAACTTCTAGGGTAAGGCAAACAGAGACCCGATTAGATCATCTTATATTACGGTTAATATAAGAATGCAGCGTAATTCTTTCACATTTGTTCAATTTACGTCCCTCCTATTTCAGATAGCGTATTGAGCTGAGCGGCATCTAAACCGCGTGAAATGGCGAGTAAAATGTACTATTAACCTTCTATGATAGGACAATCAGAGACACGAATAGATCATTTTACATTATGGATAATATAAGAATTCAGCGAAATTCGATCACATTTCGCCAATTTACGTCGCTCCTATTTCAGATAGCGTATTGGGCTAAGCGGCATCTTAAAGCGCGTGGAATGGCGAGTAAAATGCCCTATTAAACTTCTAGGGTAGGGCAAACAGAGACCCGGTTATATCATTTTATATTATGGTTAATATAAGAATTCAGCGTAATTCTATCACATTTGTTCAATTTACGTAGCTCCTATTTCAGATAGCGTATTGGGCTAAGCGGCATCTCACAGCGCATGAAATGGCGAGTAAAATGCACTATTAAACTTCTAGGGTAGGGCAAACAGAGACCCGATTAGATCATTTTATATTATGGTTAATTTAAGAATTCAGCGAAATTCTATCTGATTTGTTCAATTTACGTCGCTCCTGTTACAGATAGCGTATTGGGCTAAGCGGCATCTCAAAGCGCATGAAATGGCGAGTAAAATGCACTATTAAACTTCTAGGGTAAGGCAAACAGAGACCGGATTAATTGATTTAAATTACGGTTAATATAAGAATTCAGCGTAATTCTATCACATTTGTTCAATTTACGTCGCTCCTATTCCATATAGCGCATTGGGCTTAGCGGCATCTCAAAGCACATGAAATGGCGAGTAAAATGCACTGTCAAATTTCTAGGGTAAGGCAAACAGATACCCGATTAGATCATTTTATATGACCGATAATATAAGAATTCAGCGTAATTCTATGACATTTGTTCAATTTACGTCGCTCCTATTTCAGATAGCGTATTGGGCTAAGCGGCATCTCGAAGCGCATGAAATGACGAGTGAAATGCACTATTAAGCTTCTAGGGTAAGGCAAACGGAGACCCGATTAGATCTTTTTATATTACGGTTAATATAAGAATTCAGCGTAATTCTATCACATTTGTTCAATTTACGTCGCTCCTACTTCAGATAGCGTATTGCGCTACGCGGCATCTCAAAGCGCATGAAATGGCGAGTAAAATGCACTATTAAACTTCTAGGGTAAGGCAAACAGAGACCGGATTAATTGATTTAAATTACGGTTAATATAAGAATTCAGCGTAATTCTATCACATTTGTTCAATTTACGTCGCTCCTATTCCATATAGCGCATTGGGCTTAGCGGCATCTCAAAGCGCATGAAATGGCGAGTAAAATGCACTATCAAACCTCTAGGGTAGGGCAAACAGGGACCAGATTAGATCATTTTATATTATGGTTAATTTAAGAATTCAGCAAAATTCAATCACATTTGTTCAATTTACGTCGCTCCTATTTCAGATAGCGTATTGGGCTAAGCGGCATCTCAAAGCGCATGAAATGGCGAGTAAAATGCACTGTCAAATTTCTAGTGTAAGGCAAACAGATACCCGATTAGATCATTTTATATGACCGATAATATAAGAATTCAGCGTAATTCTATCACATTTGTTCAATTTACGTCGCTCCTATTTCAGATAGCGTATTGGGCTAAGCGGCATCTCAAAGCGCATGAAATGGCGAGTGAAATGCACTATTAAGCTTCTAGGGTAAGGCAAACGGAGACCCGATTAGATCTTTTTATATTACGGTTAATATAAGAATTCAGCGTAATTCTATCACATTTGTTCAATTTACGTCGCTCCTACTTCAGATAGCGTATTGGGCTACGCGGCATCTCAAAGCGCATGAAATGGCGAGTAAAATGCACTATTAAACTTCTAGGGTAAGGCAAACAGAGACCGGATTAGATGATTTAAATTACAGTTAATATAAGAATTCAGCGTAATTCTATCACATTTGTTCAATTTACGTCGCTCCTATTCCATATAGCGCATTGGGCTTAGCGGCATCTCAAAGCGCATGAAATGGCGAGTAAAATGCACTATTAAACCTCTAGGGTAGGGCAAACAGGGACCCGATTACATCATTTTATATTATGGTTAATTTAAGAATTCAGCAAAATTCATTCACATTTGTTCAAGTTACGTCGATCCTATTTCAGATAGCGTATTGGGCTAAGCGGCATCTCAAACCGCATGAAATGACGAGTGAAATACACTATTAAACTTCTAGGGTAGAGGGAACAGAGACCCGATTAGATCATTTTATATTTTGGTTAACATAAGTATTCAGCGGAATTCTATCACATTTGTTCAATTTACGTCGCTCCTATTTCAGATAGCGTATTGGGCTAAGCGGCATCTCAAAGCGCATGAAATGGCGAGTAATATGCACTGTTAAACTTCTAGGGTACGGCAAACAGAGTCCCGATTAGATCATTTTATATTATGGTTAATTTAAGGATTCAGCGAAATTTTATCACATTTGTTCAATTTACGTCGCTCCTATTTCAGATAGCGCATTGGGCTAATCGGCATCGCAAAGCGCATGAAATGGCGAGTAAAATGCACTATCAAACCTCTAGCGTAAGGCAAACAGAGACCCGATTAGATCATTTTACATTATGGTTAATATAACAATTCAGAGACATTCTATCACATTTGTTCAATTTACGTCGAGCCTATTTCAGATAGCGTATTGGGCTAAGCGGCATCTCAAAGCGCATGACATGGCGAGTAAAATGCACTATCAAACTTCTAGGGAGTAAGGCAAACAGAGACCCGATTAGATCATTTTATATTACGGTTAATATAAGAATTCAGCATAATTCTATGACATCTGTTTAATTTACGTCGCTCCTATTTCAAATAGCCTACTGGGCTAGGCGGCATCTTAAAGCGCGTGGAATGGCGAGTAAAATGCACTGTTAAACTTCTGGGGTAGGGCAAACAGAGACCCGATTAAATCATTTTATATTATGATTAATTTAAGAATTCAGCGAAATTCTATCACATTTGTTCAATTTACGTCGCTCCTATTTCAGTTAGCGTATTGGGTTAGGCGGCATCTCAAAGCGCATGAAATGGCGAGTGAAATGCACTATTAAACTTCTAGGGTAGGGCGAACAGAGACCCGATTAGATCATTTTACATTACGGTTAATATAAGAATTCAGCGAAATTCTATCACATTTGTTCAATTTACGTCGCTCTTATTTCAGATAGCGTCTTGGGCTAAGCGGCATCTCAAAGCGCATGTAATGGCGAGTAAGATGCACTATTAAACTTCTAGGGTAGGGCAAGGAGAGACCCGATTAGATCATTTTATATTACGGTTAATATAAGAATTCAGCGTAATTCTATCACATTTGTTCAATATACGTCGCTCCTATTTCCGATAGCCTGCTGGGCTAGGCGGCATCTTAAACCGCGTGGAATGGCGAGTAAAATGCACTATTAACCTTCTATGATAGGGCAATCACAGACCCGATTAGATCATTTTATGTTTTGGTTAATATAAGAATTCAGCGAAATTCTGTCACATTTGTTCAATTTACGTCGCTCCTGTTTCAGATACCGTATTGGGCTAAGCGGCATCTCAAAGCGCATGAAATGGCGAATAAAATGCACTATTAAACTTCCAGGGTAGGGCGAACAGAGACCCGATTAGATCATTTTACATTATGGTTAATATAAGAATTTCAGCGAAATTCTATCACATTTGTTGAATTTACGTCAGTCCTATTTCAGATAGCGTATTGGGCTAACAAGCATCTCAAAGCGCATGAAATGGCGAGTAAAATGCACTATTAAACTTCTAGGGTACGGCAAACTGACACCCGATTAGATCATTTTATATTACGGTTAATATAAGAATTGAGCGTAATTCTATCACATTTGTTCTATTTACGTCGTTCCTATTTCAGATAGCGTATTGGGCTAAGCGTCATCTCAAAGCGCATGAAGTGGCGAGTAAGATGCACTATTAAACTTCTAGGGTACGGCAAACAGAGACCCGATTAGATCATTTTATATTACGGTTAATATAAGAATTAAGCGTAATTCTATCACATTTGTTCAATTTACCTCGCTCCTATTTCAGATAGCGTATTGGGCTAAGCGGCATCTCAAAGCGCATGAACTGGTGAGTAAAATGCTCTATTAAACTTCTAGGCTAAGGCAAACAGAGACCCGATTAGACAATTTTATATTACGGTTAATATAAGAATTCAGCGTAATTCTATCACATTCGTCTAATTTACGTCGCTCCTATATGAGATAGCGTATAGGGCTAAGCGGCATGTCAAAGCGCATGAAATGGCGAGTAAAATGCACTATCATACTTCTAGGGTAAGGCAAACAGATACCCGATTAGATCATTTTATATTACGGATAATATAAGAATTCAGCGAAATTCTATCACATTTGTTCAATTTACGTCGCTCCTATTTCAGATAGCGTATTGGGCTAAGCGGCATCTCAAAGCGCGTGGAATGGCGAGTAAAATGCACTATTAAACTTCTAGGGTAAGGCAAACAGAGACCCGATTCGATCATTTTATATTATGGTTAATTTAAGAATTCAACAAAATTCTATCACATTTGTTCAATTTACGTCGATCCTATTTCAGATAGCGTACTGGGCTAGGCGGCATCTTAAAGCGCGTGGAATGGCGAGTAAAATGCACTATTAAACTTCTAGGGTAAGGCAAACAGAGACTCGATCAGATCATTTTATATTATGGTTAATTTAATATTTCAGCGTAATTCTATCACATTTGTTCAATTTACGTCGCTCCTATTTCAGATAGCGTATTGGGCTAAGCGGCATCTCAAAGCGAATGAAATGGCGAGTAAAATGCTCTATTAAAATTCTAGGGAAGGGCAAACAGGGACCCGATTAGATTATTTTATATTATGGTTAATTTAAGAATTCAGCGAAATTCTATCACACTTGTTCAATTTACGTTACTCCTATTTCAGATAGCGTATTGGGCTAAGCGGCATCTCGAAGCGCATGAAATGGCGAGTAAAATGCACTATTAAACTTCTAGGGTAAGGCAAACAGAGACCCGATTAGATCATTTAAATTACGGTTCATATAAGAATTCAGCGTAATTCTATCACATTTGTTCAATTTACGTCGCTCCTATTTCAGGTAGCGTATTGGGCTAATCGGCGACTTAAAGCGCGTGGAATGTCGAGTAAAATGCACAATTAACCTTCTATGATAGGGCAATCAGAGACCCGATTGGATCATTTTGCATAATGGTTAATATAAGAATTCAGCGAAATTCTATCACATTTGTTCAATTTACGTCGCTCCTATTTCTGATAGCGTATTGGGCTAAGCGGCATCTCAAAGAGCATGACATGGCGAGTAAAATGCACTATTAAACTAGTAGGGTAGGGCAAACAGAGACCCGATTAGATCATTTTATATTATGGTTAATTTAAGAATTCAGCAAAATTCTATCACATTTGTTCAATTTACGTCGCTCCTATTTCAGATAGCGTATTGGGCTAAGCGGCATCTCAAAGCGCATGAAATGGCGAGTAAAATGCACTATTAAACTTCTAGGGTAGGGCAAACATAGACCCGATTAGATCATTTTATATTATGGTTAATTTAAGAATTGAGCGAAATTCTATCACATTCGTTCCAATTACATCGCTCCTATTTCAGATAGCGTACTGGGCTAGGCGGCATCTTAAAGCGCGTGGAATGGCGAGTAAAATGCCCTATTAAACTTCCAGGGTAAGGCAAACAGAGACCCGATTAGATAATTTTATATTACCGTTAATATAAGAATTCTGCAAAATTCTATCACATTTGTTCCAATTACATCGCTCCTATTTCAGATAGCGTACTGGGCTAGGCGGCATCTTAAAGCGCGTGGAATGGCGAGTAAAATGCCCTATTAAACTTCTAGGGTAAGGCAAACAGAGACCCGATTAGATCATTTTATATTACGGTTAATATAAGAATTCAGCGTAATTCGATCACATTTGGTCAATGTACGTCGCTCCTATTTCAGATAGCGTATCGGGCTAAGCGGCAACTCAAAGCGCATGAAATGGCGAGTAAGATGCCCTATTAAACTTCTAGGGTAACGCAAACAGAGACCCGATTAGATCATTTTATATTACGGTTAATATAAGAATTCAGCGTAATTCGATCACATTTGGTCAATTTACGTCGCTCCTATTTCAGATAGCGTATTGGGCTAAGCGGCATCTCAAAGCGCATGAAATGACGAGTGAAATGCACTATTAAACTTCTAGGGTAGGGCAAACAGAGACCCGATTATATCATTTTATATTATGGTTAATTTAAGAATTCAGGGAAGTTCTATCACATTTGGTCAATTTACGTCGCTCCTATTTCAGATAGCGTATTGGGCTAGGCGGCATCTTAAAGCGCGTGGAATGGCGAGTAAAATTCACTATTAAACTTGTATGATAGGCAACCCGAGACCCGATTAGATCATTTTATATTTTGTTTAATATAAGAAATCAGGGAAATTCTATCACATTTGTTCAATTTACGTCGCTCCTATTTCAGATAGCGTATTGGGCTAAGTGGCATCTCAAAGCGCATGAAATGGCGAGTTAAATGCACTATTAAACTTCTAGTGTTCGGCAAACAGAGATCCGAGTAGATCATTTTATATTACGGTTAATATAAGAATTCAGCGTAATTCTATCACATTTGTTCAATATACATCGCTCCTATTTCAGATAGCCTGCTGGGCTAGGCGGCATCTTAAACCGCGTGGAATGGCGAACAAAATGCACTATTAACCTTCTATGATAGGGCAATCAGAGACCCGATTAGATCATTTTATATTTTGGTTAATATAAGAATTGAGCGAAATTCTATAACATTTGTTCAATTTACGTCGCTCCTATTTTAGATAGCGTATTGTGCTAAGCAGCATCTCAAAGCGCATGAAATGGCGAGTAAAATGCACTATTAAACTTCTAAGGTAAGGCAAACTGAGACCCGATTAGATCGTTTTATATTACGGTTAATATGAGAATTGAGCGTAATTCTATCACATTTGTTCAATTTACGTCGTTCCTATTTCAGATAGCGTACTGGGCTAGGCGGCATCTTAAAGCGCGTGGAATGGCGAGTAAAATGCACTATTAAACTTGTATGATAGGGCAATCAGAGACCCGATTAGATCTTTTTATATTTTGGTTAATATAAGAATTCAGCGTAATTCTATCACATTTGTTCAATTTACGTCGCTCCTATTTCAGATAGCGTACCCGGGCTAGGCGGCATCGTAAAGCGCGTGGAATGGCGCGTAAAATGCACTACTAAGCTTCTATGATAGGGCAATCAGAGACCCGATTAGATCATTTTATATTTTGTTTAATATAAGATGTCAGGGAAATTCTATCACATTTGTTCCAATTACATCGCTCCTATTTCAGATAGCGTACTGGGCTAGGCGGCATCTTAAAGCGCGTGGAATGGCGAGTAAAATGCCCTATTAAACTTCTAGGGTAAGGCAAACAGAGACCCGATTAGATCATTTTATATTACGGTTAATATAAGAATTCAGCGTAATTCGATCACATTTGGTCAATTTACGTCGCTCCTATTTCAGATAGCCTATTGGGCTAAGCGGCAACTCAAAGCGCATGAAATGGCGAGTCAAATGCACTATTGAACTTCCAGGGTAAGGCAAACAGAGACCCGATTAGATCATTTTATATTACGGTTAATATAAGAATTCAGCGTAATTCTATCACATTTGTTCAATTTACGTCGCTCCTATTTCAGATAGCGTACTGGGCTAGGCGGCATCTTAAAGCGCCTGGACTGGCGAGTAAAATGCACTATTAAACTTCTATGATAGGGCAATCGGAGACCCGATTATATCATTTTATATTTTGTTTAATATAAGATTTCAAGGAAATTCTATCACATTTGTTCAATTTACGTCGCTCCTATTTCAGATAGCGTATTGGGCTAAGCGGCATCTCAAAGCGCATTAAGTGGCGAATAAAATGCACTATTAAACTTCTAGGCTAGGGCGAACAGAGACCCGATTAGATCATTTTACATTATGGTTAATAAAAGAATTCAGCGAAATTCTATCACATTTGTTCAATTTACGTCGCTCCTATTTCAGATAGCGTACTGGGCTAAGCGGCATCTCAAAGCGCATGAAATGACGAGTGAAATGCACTATTAAACTTCTAGGGTAGGGCGAACAGAGACCCAATTAGATCATTTTATATTACGGTTAATATAAGAATTCAGCGAAATTCTATCACATTTGTTCAATTTACGTCGCTCCTATTTCATATAGCCTACTGGGCTAGGCGGCATCTTAAAGCGCGTGGAGCGACGAGTAAAATGCACTATTAACCTTCTATCATAGGGCAATCAGAGACCCGATTATATCAATTTATATTTTGTTTAATATAAAATTTCAGGCAAATTCTATCACATTTGTTGAATTTACGTCGCTCCTATTTCAGATAGCGTTTTGTGCTAAGCGGCATCTCAAAGCGCATGAAATGGCGAATAAAATGCACTATTAAACTTCTAGGCTAGGGCGAACAGAGACCCGAGTAGATCATTTTACATTAAGGTTAATATAAGAATTCAGCGAAATTCTATTACATTTGTTCAATTTACGTCGCTCATATTTCAGATAGCGTATTGGGCTAAGCGGCATCTCAAAGCGCAAGAAATGGCGAGTGAAATGCACTATTAAACTTCTAGGGTAGGGCAAACAGAGACCCGATTAGATAATTTTATATTACCGTTAATATAAGAATACAGCAAAATTCTATCACATTTGTTCCAATTACATCGCTCCTATTTCTGATAGCGTACTGGGCTAGGCGGCATCTTAAAGCGCGTGGAATGACGTGTAAAATGCCCTATTAAACTTCTATGGTAAGGCAAACAGAGACCCGATTAGATCATTTTACATTTTGGTTAATATAAGGATTCAACGAAATTCTATCACATTTGTTCAATTTACGTCGCTCCTATTTCAGATAGCGTATTGGGCTAAGCGGCATCTCAAAGCGCATGAAATGACGAGTGAAATGCACTACTAAACTTCTAGGGTAGGGCAAACAGAGACCCGATTATATCATTTTATATTATGGTTAATTTAAGAATTCAGGAGAGTTCTATCACATTTGGTCAATTTACGTCGCTCCTATTTCAGATAGCGTATTGGGCTAGGCGGCATCTTAAAGCGCGTGGAATGGCGAGTAAAATTCACTATTAAACTTGTATGATAGGGCAATCAGAGACCCGATTAGATCATTTTATATTTTGGTTAATATAAGAATTCAGCAAAATTCGATCACATTTGGTCAATTTACGTCGCTCCTAATTCAGATAGCGTATTGGGCTAAGCGGCAACTCAAAGCGCATGAAATGGCGAGTCAAATGCACTATTAAACTTCTAGGCTAGGGCGAACGGAGACCCGATTAGATCATTTGACATTATGGTTAATAAAAGAATTCAGCGAAATTCTATCACACTTGTTCAATTTACGTCGCTCCTATTTCAGATAGCCTACTGGGATAGGCGGCATCTTAAAGCGCGTGGAATGGCGCGTAAAATGCACTACTAACCTTCTATGATAGGGCAATCAGAGACCCGATTAGATCATTTCATATTTGGTTAATATAAGAATTCAGCGTAGTTCTATCACATTTGATCAACTTACGTCGCTCCTATTTCAGATAGCGTACTGTGCTGGCCGGCATCTTAAAGCGCGTGGAATGGCGAGTAAAATGCACTATGAAACTTCTGGGGTAGGGCAAACAGGGACCCGATTAGATCATTTTATATTACGGTTAATATAAGAATTCAGCGTAATTCTATCACATTTGTTCAATTTACGTCGCTCCTATTTCAGATAGCGTATTGGGATAAGCGGCATCTCAAAGCGCATGAAATGGCTAGTAATATGCACTGTTAAACTTCTAGGGCTCGGCAAACAGAGATCTGAGTAGATCATTTTATATTACGGTTAATATAAGAATTCAGCGTAATTCTATCACATTTGTTCAATATTCATCGCTCCTATGTCAGATAGCCTGCTGGGCTAGGCGGCTTCTTAAACCGCGTGGAATGGCGAATAAAATGCAGTATTAACCTTCTATGATAGGGCAATCATAGACCCGATTAGATCATTTTATATTTTGGTTAATATAAGAATTGAGCGAAATTCTATAACATTTGTTCAATTTACGTCGCTCCTATTTCAGATAGCGTATTGGGCTAAGCGGCATCTCAAAGCGCATGAAATGACGAATAAAATGCACTATTAAACTTCCAGGGTAGGGCGAACAGAGACCCGATTAGATCATTTTACATTATGGTTAATATAAGAATTCAGCGAAATTCTATCACATTTGTTCAATTTACGTCGCTCCTATTACAGATAGCGTATTGGGCTAAGCGGCATCTCAAAGCGCATGAAATGGCGAGTAAAATGCACTATTAAACTTCTAGGGTAAGGCAAAGAGAGACCCGATTAGATCATTTTATATTACGGTTAATATAAGAATTCAGCGTAATTCTATCACATTTGTTCAGTTTACGTCGCTCCTATTTCAGATAGCGTATTGGGCTAAGCGGCATCTCAAAGCGCATTAAATGGCGAATAAAATGCACTATTAAACTTCTAGGCTAGGGCGAACTGAGACCCGATCAGATCATTTTATATTACGGTTAATATAAGAATTGAGCGTAATTCTATCACATTTGTTCAATTTACGTCGCTCCTATTTCAGATAGCGTACTGGGCTAGGCGGCATCTTAAAGCGCCTGGACTGGCGAGTAAAATGCACTACTAAACTTCTATGATAGGGCAATCAGAGACCCGATTATATCATTTTATATTTTGATTAATATAAGATTTCAAGGAAATTCTATCACATTTGTTCAATTTACGTCGCTCCTATTTCAGATAGCGTATTGGGCTAAGTGGCATGTCAAAGCGCATGAAATGGCGAGTAAGATGCACTATTAAACTTCTAGGGTAGGGCAAACAGAGACCGATTAGATCATTTTATATTATGGTTAATTTAAGAATTCAGCAAAATTCTATCACATTTGTTCAATTTACGTCGCTCCTGTTTCAGATAGCGTACTGGGATAGGCGCCACCTTAAAGCGCGTGGAATGGCCAGTAAAATGCACTATTAAACTTCGATGATAGCGCAATCAGAGACCCGATTAGATCATTTTATATTTTGGTTAATATAAGAATTCAACGAAATTCTATCACATTTGTTCAATTTACGTCGAACCCATTTCAGATAGCGTATTGGGCTAAGCGGCATCTCAAAGCGCGTGAAATGACGAGTGAAATGCACTATTAAACTTCTAGGGTAGGGCGAACAGAGACCCGATTAGATCATTTTACATTAAGGTTAATATAAGAGTTCAGGGAAGTTCTATCACATTTGTTCAATTTACGTCGCTCATATTTCAGATAGCGTACTGGGCTAGGCCGCATCTTAAAGCGCGTGGAATGGCGAGTAAAATGCCCTATAAAACTTCTAGGGTGAGGCAAACAGAGACCCGATTAGATCATTTTATATTACGGTTAATATAAGAGTGCAGCGTAATTCTATCACATTTGTACAACTTACGTCGCTCCTATTTCTGATAGCGTACTGGGCTAGGCGGCATCTTAAAGCGCGTGGAGTGGCGAGTAAAATGCACTATTAACCTTCTATGATAGGGCAATCAGAGACGCGATTAGATCATTTTATATTTTGGTTAGTATAAGAATTCAGCGTAATTCTATCACATTTGTTCAACTTACGTCGCTCCTATTTCAGACAGCGTACTGTGCTAGCGGGCATCTTAAAGCGCGTGGAATGGCGAGTAAAATGCACCATGAAACTTCTGGGGTAGGAAAAACAGAGACCCGATTAGATCATT
Source organism: Macropis europaea (assembly GCA_916610135.2). Lineage (NCBI taxonomy): Eukaryota > Metazoa > Arthropoda > Insecta > Hymenoptera > Melittidae > Macropis > Macropis europaea. The sequence goes on from CAKAJE020002233.1 coordinate 564,463, forward strand.
TTATATTACGGTTAATATAAGAATTCAGCGTAATTTTATCACATTTGTTCAATTTACGTCGTTCCTATTTCAGATAGCGTACTGGGCTAGGCGGCAGCTTAAAGCGCGTGGAATGGCGAGTAAAATGCCCTATTAAACTTCTAGGGTAAGGCAAACAGAGACCCGATTAGATCATTTTATATTACGGTTAATATAAGAATTCAGCGTAATTCTATCACATTTGTTCAATTTACGTCGCTCTTATTTCTGATAGCGTATTGGGGTAAGCGGCATCTCAAAGAGCATGACATGGCGAGCAAAATGCACTATTAAACTAGTAGGGTAGGGCAAACAGAGACCCGATTAGATCATTTTATATTATGGTTAATTTAAGAATTCCGCAAAATTCTATCACATTTGTTCAATTTACGTCGCTCCTATTACAGATAGCGTATTGGGCTAAGCGGCATCTCAAAGCGCATGAAATGGCGAGTAAAATGCACTATTAAACTTCTAGGCTAGGGCGAACTGAGACCCGACCAGATCATTTTATATTACGGTTAATATAAGAATTGAGCGTAATTCTATCACATTTGTTCAATTTACGTCGCTCCTATTTCAGATAGCGTACTGGGCTAGGCGGCATCTTAAAGCGCGTGGAATGGCGAGTAAAATACACTATTAACCTTCTATGATAGGGCAATCAGAGACCCGATTAGATCATTTTATATTTTGGTTAATATGAGAATTCAGCGAAATTCTATCACATTTGTTCAATTTACGTCGCTCCTATTTCAGATAGAGTACTGGGCTAAGCGGCAGCTCAAAGCGCATGAAATGACGAGTGAAATGCACTATTAAACTTCTAGGGTGGGATGAACAGAGACCCGATTCGATCATTTTACATTAAGGTTAATATAAGAATTCAGAAAATTCTATCACATTTGTTCAATTTACGTCGTTCCTATTTCAGATAGCGTATTGGGCTAAGCGGCATCTCAAAGCGCAAGAAATGGCGAGTGAAATGCACTATTAAACTTCTAGGGTAGGGCAAACAGAGACCCGATTAGATAATTTTATATTACCGTTAATATAAGAATTCAGCAAAATTCTATCACATTTGTTCCAATTACATCGCTCCTATTTCTGATTGCGTACTGGGCTAGGCGGCATCTTAAAGCGCGTGGAATGACGAGTAAAATGCCCTATTAAACTTCTAGGGTAAGGCAAACAGAGACCCGATTAGATCATTTTATATTTTGGTTAGTATAAGGATTCAACGAAATTCTATCACATTTGTTCAATTTACGTCGCTCCTATTTCAGATAGCGTATTGGGCTAAGCGGCATCTCAAAGCGCATGAAATGACGAGTGAAATGCACTACTAAACTTCTAGGGTAGGGCAAACAGAGACCCGATTATATCATTTTATATTATGGTTAATTTAAGAATTCAGGGAAGTTCTATCACATTTGGTCAATTTACGTCGCTCCTATTTCAGATAGCGTAATGGGCTAGGCGGCATCTTAAAGCGCATGAAATGGTGAGTCAAATGCACTATTAAACTTCTAGGCTAGGGCGAACGGAGACCCGATTAGATCATTTTACATTATGGTTAATAAAAGAATTCAGCGAAATTCTATCACACTTGTTCAATTTACGTCGCTCCTATTTCAGATAGCCTACTGGGATAGGCGGCATCTTAAAGCGCGTGGAATGGCGAGTAAAATGCACTGCTAACCTTCTATGATAGGGCAATCAGAGACCCGATTAGATCATTTCATATTTGGTTAATATAAGAATTCAGCGTAATTCTATCACATTTGATCAACTTACGTCGCTCCTATTTCAGATAGCGTACTGTGCTAGCCGGCATCTTAAAGCGCGTGGAATGGCGTGTAAAATGCACTATGAAACTTCTGGGGTAGGGCAAACAGGGACCCGATTAGATCATTTTATATTACGGTTAATATAAGAATTCAGCGAAATTCTATCACATTTGTTCAATTTACGTCGCTCCTATTTCATATAGCCTACTGCGCTAGGCGGCATCTTAAAGCGCGTGGAGTGGCGAGTAAAATGCACTATTAACCTTCTACCATAGGGCAATCAGAGACCCGATTATATCATTTTATATTTTGTTTAATATAAAATTTCAGGGAAATTCTATCACATTTGTTGAATTTACGTCGCTCCTATTTCAGATAGCGTTTTGGACTAAGCGGCATCTCAAAGCGCATGAAATGGCGAGTGAAATGCACTATTAAACTTCTAGGGTAGGGCAAACAGAGACCCGATTAGATCGTTTTACATTAAGGTTAATATAAGAATTCAGCGAAATTCTATCACATTTGTTCAATTTACGTCGCTCCTATTTCAGATAGAGTATTGGGCTAAGCGGCAGCTCAGAGCGCCTGAAATGGCGAGGAAAAGGTACTATTAAACTTCTAGGGTAGGGCGAACAGAGACCCTATTAGATCATTTTATATTATGGATAATTTAAGAATTCAGTGTCACGTCGAGCGACGACATGTCGCTAAATAAAGGACTCTAATGAAAGGACTCATATAGATATATATAATAAGAAAGGACTCTTATATAATAAATAAGGACTCTTATATATATATATATATATATATATATATATATATATATATATATATATATATATGTATAATTTAGGTATAATAAGAAAAGACTCTTATATAATAAATAAGGACTCTTATATATATGTATAATTTAGGTATAATAAGAAAGGACTCTTATATACATAATAAGGACTCTTACACATAAGTATAATAAATAAAAGGGCCAAAGTATAAGTCAAAACCCCAGAAGGAAGCCCCGACTCAGAGACCATGTACCAGAGCAGCAGAAGAAGCAGAGAGGTCGACCACGTGGACTCCACGCGGACTCCAGCCCACGCGCACACACCACGCGCACTCCACGCCGACGCCACGCGCCAGGCTGCGCGCGCCACTCCACGCGGACGCCAACCTACTTTTACTTCATGCATCCCTGATACCATAGCCCGTCTTAAGAGACAGAATTTAGCGTTAAAAACCATAGTAATAATTAATTAACATATAAGAACACCTTACTCACCTATGTAACACATTACCACACACACTATAATTAAGTAAAGCCCGAAACCACGGAAGTCACAATTTTCGGAGTTATAAATCATACGCACCGCCGCACCAATGAGCGACTCTCTGCCGACGTCAGCATAAAAGCGACGCCCGAGGCAAAGACAAATCTTTCTAAAGCGTCTCTCCGTGGTCCGCGCTAGGTAATAAGGGAGCTATGCTCCAGTCAGTTAGAGTCGAAGTAGGAGATCATACGGAGATCATACAGAGAGTTCAAGTTCTAATTCGAGATTCGAGATCGAGAATCGAATCGAGCAGTGTCGCTCAACACATTCTATATCATTACTAATTCCATCTGAGCTGTGTCTCAGTCTTAGTCTTCTAGATCCTATTATTAAGTGTTTAAGTGTATTATTTTTCAACATTAAAATATATAGCTATTTTGTTATATTAAAATCAGTGTTTATTAATCACCATTCATATCCCGGTATTAGTAAGCCTCTTTCATATTCTTCACGTCACATTGAGAATCATATAATAATTCTTCTCCTTCGGTTGAAGTCTTGGTAGAGAGGAAATCCGCTTACCATAAAACTTCATCCTGCTTAAAGTCTCCATGGAGGACATCCGCCGGGTGCACTAAAAGCCATAAGGAAAATAATTATAGTTTCACTTATCTTTGCAATCTCTCGAAGCGAAGTCTTCAAGGAGGACATCCGCCGGTTGCACTGCAACAGAGAGAGATAGAAATATTAAGATTAAATATTTTATAAACCGAAACATATAACTTAGTAATGCCTAAATCTAAAACCCATCGTGCGGGACGAAAGAACCAACTACGTCGCATATTTCGCGAAATATACGAACCGGCAGTGTCTGGAAAATACGCATATGGTATTTTTGAACCTCCAAGGATTACGCAAGACATCACCTTTACCCCACAGTTTCCGGTCATCCTCACGACAGAAGGGACCAAGGCCGCAGTTTCGGAGTACATCGCTTGGACACTAATTCCAATCGATCTGGAGCCAATCGAGAGAAGATCCGAGGACTCAAGGACCTACCCCTCTCGCACCTAAAGGTAAGGAACTTTGTGTTAAAATTGCGGAAGTGCGCGAATCCACATAAGACGGAAAATCCCGGTCAGACGACGGACGCTAGGAGCCGCGTGGGCCAAAACTTGACGATTAAACTACCGTTCCGAATAGCGTGTCGCGAGCGTCGATATATATATATATATATTTTTACGCGAGCTACGCGCCGGGACGTGAGAATTTTGGTGGCAGCGGTGGGATAAATAAAAATCGTCGCAGTTAAAAATGGATACCCGCACACGTAAAGCAGTAGACACACAATCCGTTCCTTCGGAACACGAGCTATTAGCCTTGCAAAAACAATTAAGCGAGAAGGAACGTCGACTCCGACAAGAAACCGAAACTATGTATATAGAACGCGAAGAAATTAAAAATAACGCCGCGATGAGGGAACAAGAACTCCAAAGGCAAATTCGTGAATTAAAAACCCGGTTGGAAACACCAAACCCACACGACACCACACCGGTTCTTCCACGTAATATCGCAGAAATTCGCGTACCGAACGTTTCGGGAGATTTTTCTCTAAAACAGGCCGCAAATTCGATACCAGCCTTCGATGGCACAAACATGACAGTTTTCGCGTACAGCCGGAGCTGTAAGCGCGCCCGCGATATTTTACCCGCTAGTGCCGAGGGAACATTAACCGTCTTAGCAATAAACAAACTCCGCGGACGTGCCTATATCGCCGTGGAAGACGCAAGATGCTCCACAATCGCGGAGTTATGCAATAAACTCTCCGACGTATTCGGACCACGCCGGACAATCGATCACTATAGAGGAGAGATGACGAACGTTCATCAAGGCAAGAATGAACACATCCTTGATTTTATCGGACGCGTAAAGGACCTTAGAACTGCAATTCTGGATTGCGGCAGAAGCACTACTGACATGACAAATATACATCAACTTACATTAAACAGCTTTATTGACGGGCTTATACCGCGCCTTAGGTTAGAAATTCGTTCATACAGACATTCCAGCCTCGCAACCGTTTTTTCAGAAGCGATCGAAGCGTACAAACGTTACGAGCTAGATAACATATTATATAAACGCTCGAACCGCGACGGTAGACGCGAGCACACATATCGCGATAACATCCCAGACCGCCGAGACGCTCACGCAGACAGATCGGGTAAAACGCACGGTCGCAACCACGATTACCGCAACGACGCATCGAACCGCGATTCTCGGAAGCCAGCGACGAACCGCGATTTCCAACCTCGAAATAACCAACGGCAAAATTTCGACCAACAGCCAAGAGACAAGTATCGGAATCCTCCGCGTCACGAAGCACCTCGCGACGATTATAACGACCGCCGCGAAAATAGATTGCCAGCGCGCCCGACCCATACAAACGAACGGCAATCACATTCAGAATCGAACCTAAAACCGCATACGGATACTCGCATTTGTAATTACTGTAAGAACCCCGGTCATGACATACACGAGTGTCGCAAACGCGCGTACAATAACAATCGCAATTCGGGAAACGGGGAGTCCCTCCCGTCGACCTCCGGAACCAGACGGGAGGAGGAGAAAACAAAAACGGTTCATGCTATAAATCAAATCACCGAGTCTGTACGGTAAATCTAACGACGAATTCTCCGGTTCCTCAAATCGAAGTAGATTCTCCCGAATTCAAGGAGAAACTAACTTTGATGATCGATACGGGTGCCGAACCAAATCTAATAAAAATAAACGCGCTGAATCCGAATTCATTGATGTATGATAATGAAAAAATCAAAATCAGCGGAATAACAGACGGGTTTGTCGAAACCTTAGGAGTTATATATGTCCATTTAAATGGAATTTCAATAAAATTCCATGTAGTACCGAAAACGTTTCCGATCGAAACGCACGGTATTTTGGGCACCGCGTTCTGCCAGAAGGGAGCCGAAATATCATACATCAAAGAAGAAGTATACTGGAGGAATCATATATTCCCCTTCTCGAATACAAATAAATAAAATATTGCAGCACGTACGATGTCGTGCATCGCGATAAAAGCTACGGGACCTCGCATAGGGTACCTACCGCGTATCGAAGTATCACCTGACGTCACGATACATGACGCGGTCGTCCAGAATACGAGTGGCAAGGCCTATGTGATGTGCATAAACACCACGAGTGACGACGTGACTTTTCCCCAGCCGACCATGGAGTGTTACGTCACCATAGGATGACTTAGTAAGTAATCGAACACATTTCACCAATCATATATTATATATTGCATTTCATATTCCTTTTTCTTATATATATACATTTAGTTATTAATTCACGTATTAATACACGTATATATATTTTATTATTACTCAATTATTACATTATAGATGCACATTCCATATATAACACATACGTATATATACATGTAATAAAACATATAACTATTAACTCAATTATTACTCATATACATATAACAATTATTAATACATATAGTTATTAACCCAATTATTACGCACATACGTATATCAGTTATTAATACATACATATGTTACACACACGCATATTTAGTTACACATATGTGTACTTTACCTCATTATCTTCATACGCATTTGCCATACGCATTAATCACTCGTTATCTCTTAGTCATGAAATACCTATTCGATTAGTCATGGAATAACTATTCGATTAGTCATGGAATAACTATTCGATTAGTCATAAAAACATGTTATTGTAAAAGGATATTCAAGGAAAGGTTAAGTCGTCATTGAATGTTCTTCACTATCTAATCTTATTATATACATCCGCCATCCGTAGAAACACTGCGTCGAAATAACTATTCGGTTAGTCATAAAAACATGTTATTGTAAAAGGATATTCAAGGAAAGGTTAAGTCCTCATTGAATGTTCTTCACTATCTCATCTTATTATATACATCCGCCATCCGTAGAAACACTGCGTCGAAATAACTATTCGGTTAGTCATAAAAACATGTTATTGTAAAAGGATATTCAAGGAAGGTTAAGCCGTCATTGAATATTCTTCACTATCTAATCTTATTATATACATCCGCCAAAACACTGCGTCGAACTTTATAATCTTAATTTATACTTCCGTCATACGCAGGATCACTGCAACGCAAATTAACTCAGCTTATTTAAAACTTAATCTTATCGACCGTGTTTATACTGAACAATGTTTATGCCGCGTAGATATAAGGGTCGACCGCTGCGACACGTCATCCAATCTCGCACGTAATGTTTATGCGCCGCATACCGGACCGAGCGATAACGCAAACTCCATAACAACTCGAGACTAAACATCCTCTCGATGTTTCGAGATAACAGCCATTATATAAAGGCCCCCACCGAGGCATTATTCGCTCATTATTATTCGTGCGTTCACTCAGTGCTCATTATTCGCTCATTCGTCGTTCATTCTTCATTCAGTGTTCATTCAGTATTCGGCATTCAGTGATCATTGTTCATTCGGCGTTCAGTCAGTCCAGTGTTCAGTCCGCGTCCAGTCGACAGCGTGTAAAGTTCTGTCGTAATTGAGAGTTCAACGTGTAAAAGTCAGTATTTCAAGCGCGACGTTTTATTCATTATTAATTTAATTGTGCGTGAATAAATTCTAAGGTAACATTGTGTAACTTATATAAATGTATAGTGTTTGTTAAAATATACCTTTCTGATTTTACATATATATATATATATATATATACAGGGTGTTTCACCACCCTCGTCAAAAATTTTAAGGGGTGATTCTACAAGCCAAAATAAGACGAAAATCAAGAATAAAAAAATCGCGTCCGAGACTTCATTTTTGAGTTATCGAGGTGCAAAAAACGGGCCAAAAACGCCTGTCCATCGGCAGCACTCCATACACGCGCAGTGTCTGGCATCGCGCGCCAAGTTCTCCGTACAGAGTGCTCGCTTACCGATGTAACAGAAACTATGACATACCATACGATGCGACAAGACACTACATTCTTGCGACAATTTATGAAGAAACACACACTTTTCGTTGGCGGCATTAAACCTGCCTACTTGAAAAAATCCACAAGTGCATATCAGAACCCGCCTCACGGGATTCTCAAGCAGAGAGGGTGAATGCAATTTCTAATTGACGATTTTGACCAAAAAAATCACCCACACGCACGTACACACGCACCGCGATTATTGTATTCGCAAGTGTCATGTGTACACGCACCACGATTGTCCATTTCATCACACAAACGCATCGGGATTATTTCATTCGCAAGTGTCCATGAGAATTACACGCACTATGATTGTCCCGTCCGCGAATGTCCACAAAAAAATGTTCAAAGCATGCACAAAATTTTGCACCTGAAAACACAGACGCCAGGCGATTGCCCCGTTCGCGAGTGTCCACTTAATCACACACGTACGCACTACGATTACTTTACCTACGAATGCAAGATTACTTTACTCACGCACAGAAAAATTCTAGAAAAAAAAAATCTAAAAAGCTAAGACTAAGCCTAACACTGAATGGAAAATTAAATTGAAAAAGAGACTGCTTTCTACGCGAGAAATATTTCCTGCCGATTACAGCTGTTTTCTCGTTCGCAACAGCCACCAAACTGAGGAGACCTTGGACAAATTCCATTCGAGAGACTAAAAACTGTGTCGATGCTTTGTTATTAATCGGTGTGTCCTTATTTATCCCTTGCACGCTCGAGATCCAGGCAGCGGTAACTCGATTCCGAGAGTCGAAACTGTTTATACTTTGTAGTACCGCGACGAATGTCGTTGAACCGATCGCTTTCATTTCTTTCCAACGATGCAGTATTCTTCCAAACTTCGAGGTAGAAAGAAGTGTTCGTGTCTGATACTGTGCCGTTTATTTGATAAAAAGTATAAAAATAGAATGTCTGAAGAATTAGAATTCTTATCACCGATGCTGAAGTTTCTTCCGTCGTGACGGTTCACCGTTGAACAGCGACAATGTGTTGTGCGTGCGATCAGTAACTTGAACGCAGAACCTGCAGCTGATCTCGTGTCATCGTTCGACGACAACGGCCTCAGATGCGTAAATTTCATTTATCCGCAGACTCTAGTGTGTGTAATTCATATGGACAGTACCAAGTCAAATAATCGCGGTGTGTGTGAATCAGTGAAGTGCGCAGTTGCACGCGTCAGAAAGATCACTTTTTACAGAGATGATAGAACGATGAGCACGCTATTGACAAATTTTCCTTACAGAGGAGACGTTGGTTAAATTTCACGCGAGACTGAAAAATGTTACGCAAACGTGTTAGTGTAGAACATGTGTGCCTTCCTGCAGAGTTGGGCATTATTCGAATTATTTCCAATAAATGTTTATCTCAAATAATTATCTCAGTAATTTATTCGAATACCGAGTGCAAATGTATTCGAATAATCTATTCGACTAATGACTGATAAATTATTCGAACAATAATACGAATATTTGTTGATTGTTTTAAATCAAAAGAAAAAATCAAACAATTTTTATCCGAATAAATTCTACCACAAATAAGTTCCTATTCGAATAAATTCTTCTACGAATAAATTCTTATTTGAATAAATTCTAATTCGTTAGTGACGAATAAAATTTTATTTGTTACTCTTATTTATTATCTGTTATCTGAATAAAATTTTGCCCAACACTGCATTCATGTCGGCAAATATCGACGCTTTTCTGTTTACATGGCAGTGCCCTTACATTGTCTCATCTCTCGGTCGTTGACCTCGGCCTCTCGAACAGCTGTAATCGGCAGGAAATATTTCTCGCGTAGAAAGCAGTCTTTTTTTTTCAATTTAATGTTACTTTCAGTGTAAGGATTAGTTTTAGCTTTTTAGATTTTTTTTGTTTGTACTATTTTTCTGTGCGTGAGTAAAGTAGTCTCGCATTCGTGGGTAAAGTAATCGCAGTGCGTATGTGTGTGATTAAGTGGACACTCGCGAACGGGACAATCGCCTGGCGTGTGTTTTCAGGTGCCAAATTTTGTGCATGCTTTGAACATTTTTTTGTGGACATTCGCGGACGGGACAATCATAGTGCGAGTAATTCTCATGGACACTTGCGAATGAAATAATCGCGATGCGTGTGTGTGATGAAATGGACAATCCTGGTGCGTGTACACATGACATTTGCGAATACAATAATCGCGGTGCGTGTGTAAGCGCATGTGGGTGATTTGTTTAGACAAAATCGTCAATAAGAAATTGCATTCACCCTCTCTGCTTGAGAATCCTGTGAGGCGGGTTTTGATGTGCCCTTGTGGATTTTTTCAAGTAGGCAGGTTCAATGCCGTCAACGAAAGGTGTGTGCTTCTTCATAAATTGTCGCAAGAATGTAGTGTCATATCGCATCGTATGGTAAGTCACAGATTCTCTACGTCGGTAAGCGAGCGCTCTGTACGGAGAACTTGGCGCGCGATGCTAGACACTGCGCGTGTATGGAGTGCTGCCGATGGACAGGCGTTTTTGGCCTGTTTTTTGCACATCGATAACTCAAAAATGAATCCTCGGACGCGATTTTTTTATTCTTGATTTTCGTCCTATTTTAGCATATAGAATCACCCCTTAAAATTTTTGACGAGGGTGGTGAAACACCCTGTATATATTCAACTATCTTTTATTTATCCATTTTTCTTTTCTTTATAAAGATCCCGAAAATCCGAGTGCCGAGACAGCGCCAGTACTAACGGCGAGGTTAAGAGAAGGGATAGAAGGATCATTTAGAATTTTGTCTGGATTTAACATCATTCTTCACCCAAGCAGTAACCTTGCTAGGGAAGTACTCTTTAAGGAACTCGAGCGCCGATTCACTCGCGAACGAGGACCGAACGAGAATATGAAGGTGATCTAAAATTAGAAAAGCAATTAATAATTATATATATTAATTTCTCGATAACAAGGGTATTTATTTTAACGTTCTAATAATAATCCTAAACTCAAAAACGTGGTACACTCGCTGGAAGACACCGAGGACCTGCCACTTTCATCGCCTGTCCAGGAGACGGATATTTCAACAGGTGATATTCTTCCACGTATCTTATTACATCAAAGTTATTCTCTCCTATCCGTGAGACCTGGCTACCGTCGGGCCGTGTATCCGACCACCGGTTTCTGCAAACTCCGGACGAACTCAAGACGTAACACAAAAAATTGGTGACAGCGCGGTGGGATTTTGAGAGAATTTCCGTAAGAATGTGGGATTTTCAGAGCATAACACCAAAAATTAGTGCCAGAGCGGTAGGATTTTGAGAGAATTTTTTTTAATTTTATAAAATCCAAGATTAATTACGTAGAATTCCAAAATATTTCAGAACAATTTTATCAATTTTCGCAGAATTTTTTTTCTCTCTTTCAATAATTTTTCAAAATGTCAAATCCGTCTGTAAAAACACGCGCCATGACACAGGAAGAAATAACTATAATGACAGAGCGGTTAGAAAGGAAAGAAAGGCAGGTACAAGAACAGCAGCGGGCTGTCCAAACAGAGCAAGAAAGAGTTCAGGCATTACGCGAGGAAATGGAAAAAGAGAAACGTAACGCAAACACACAAAATGATACGATTCTTCATATTATCACGCAGTTAGCTACGGAAGTTAGAGAAATTAAAGAAAAACAAAATTCGACGCCACTTCATATACCGTCAGAAGCGTCACCGGTCCGTGAACCTCGTAGTAGTCAAAATTCGCGATCACCGTTACCATATGAAGCAAATCCAGCACCGATTAAAGTAAAAGATGTGTTGGAGTTAGTCCCAACGTTCGACGGACAACACCCGTCTGTCCAAAACTTTTGCCGCGCTTGCGTTCGAGCCCGCGATGCGTTAGCAAATCACCAGGAACCGCAGCTTCTGAGACTCATTCTCAACAAATTACGCGGACAAGCGTACAGAGTAATAGGTGAATCTAATTTCAATACGGTAGATGAACTACGCGACAAATTAAGAAAACTGTTCGCGCCATTAAAAACTGTAAATCATTACCGCGGAGAACTCAGTTTGATACATCAAAAACCGCAAGAAACCGTGTTAGATTACGCTATCAGGCTACAAGACATCAGAGATTTAATTAAGGACTGCGAAAAGGACGGTAGAGGCGCGCTCGCGGAAAATCACGAAAATTTTATTAACAAAGAAGCTGTTGACGCATTTTGCAAAGGACTCCACCCCGAGATCGCACTTAGAGTACGACTCGAGGGAGTCGAAGATCTAGATGTCGCGATTTTCAAAGCTACGCAGATAGCAAGGGATATAGAAACGGAGAAACAGAGATACGCGACGCGGACGCAGACGACGAGACTGAACGATACGAGATACCGGGATAATTATAATCAGCCGCGATACGAGCCACCGAGATATGAAAACGATAAACGACACGAACCATCGCGATACGAAAATAATAGAAGGTATGAATCACCGCGATATGAGAATTATAAACAGTACGAGCCGCCGAGATACGAAAATAATAGAAGGTATGAATCATCGCGATATGAGAATTATAAACGGTACGAGCCGCCGAGATACGAAAATAATAGAAGGTATGAATCATCGCGATATGAGAATAATAAACGGTACGAGCCGCCGAGATACGAAAATAATAGAAGGTATGAATCATCGCGATATGAGAATAACAGACGGCACGAGCCGCCGCGATACGAAGATAACAGGCGATATGAACCGCCGCGACGCGATAATTACAGACAGGAGCGAAATTCGCCGCGACAAGATTATCACGACAGAAATATAGAACCACCGCGAGAATCTACGATATGCAAATTCTGCATGAAATCGGGTCATCAAATTGATAACTGCTGGAAGTTGCAAAATCAACGCCAAGCGGAACAGCAGAACAAGACACAGCGATCGGGAAACGGTACACGCAACCCGTTCGTAAACGGTGGCCAGCGGGAAGCGTCGAAACCAGGCCGCCCGACCTATCCTATAAAAACGGAAGAAATGCCAGGAACGTCCGACGAGATGAACGGAACCATAGAATCCTAAACGTTGCTCTTTCAAACCCAGAATCGGTACCAACGGTAATATTAACGTCGCCACAACTTGCGGAGAAAACTAAATTCATGATAGATTCAGGATCGGAACTGAATTTAATAAAAAAGTCGTGTGTAAGTAAGGAGGAGGATATTGACCAGGGAGTATGTCTATCTCTTAGGGGAATTTCAGACGGGTTAGTCCCGACTTCCGGCAAAATCTCAATCCGACTACTTAATAATCCAGTAGAGTTCCATGTAGTAAACGACGAATTTCCGATCCCCAATGACGGTATCCTAGGAGCCGAATTTTTAAATACAAACGGTATTAAAATCGATTACGCCGCGAAAGTAATGATATGGAACAACGCGTACGTTCCCTTCTTCGTCAGGAAATTAATAGCAGCACGACCTCGTACGGTAACTCCTTTTTTCGCATACGTTACTAATCCCGAGTTAGCCTCAGGATTTATACCGATGCGCACCTTAAGAAAAGGAATATTTTTCGGTGAATGTCTCGTCACGAACACTAACGGCCTCGTGCATTTTCCAATGTATAATACAACGGAACAAGGATACAACATAACGATCCCCACGGTAGAATTAATACCCTTCGAATCTAGGGAACCAAAGAAAAATGAGAATACAAAAACTTGCTTAAGTATACGGAAGGAAGACCGCGTCGAAGAGATAATAAAATTACTGCGCTTAGAGCATCTCAACGAAATCGAACGTAAGCATGTTATCAAATTAATTAAAAAGTATCCTGATCAATTCCACGTACCAGGCGATCCTTTAACCGCGACTACAGAAATAAATCACTCAATACACACGACGGATCGTATACCTATTCACGTAAAACAATACCGCTTTCCGCAATGTCATAAAGACGAAATTAATAAACAAATACAGGAACTTCTAGAGAATAAAATAATTAAGCATTCAAAATCACCCTACAATTCACCTATCTGGATAGTACCAAAAAAGGATGACTCACACGGAAATAAAAGATGGAGAGTAGTTATCGACTTTAGACATTTGAACGACAAAACCATAGGCGATGCGTACCCTTTGCCTAATATTTCGGATATATTAGACCAGTTAGGAGGATCAAAATATTTCTCGGTCTTCGATCTCGCCTCCGGATTCCACCAGATCCCTATGGACGAAACGGACGCGTATAAAACAGCCTTTTCGACACCGTTCGGGCATTACGAGTTCCAAAGAATGCACTTTGGATTAAAAAACGCCCCTGCAACGTTTCAGCGTCTAATGGACAATGTTTTATCAGGACTGCAGGGCACAGAAATGTTCGTTTACTTAGCGACGTGGTTATCTATTCATGTTCATTAGAGGAACACCAAAGTAAATTCACAAAATTAAAGGAGAGATTTAGACAGGCTAATTTAAAGCTCCAGCCTGACAAGTGTGAGTTTTTGAGAAAAGAAGTGTCATACCTTGGTCACATAATTGGAGACAAAGGCGTACAGCCGGATCCAAAAAAACTTGAGGCAGTAGAAAAGTTCCCGATGCCAAAAACCTCTAAAAACATTAAGCAATTTTTAGGCCTCGCGGGTTATTACAGACGATTTATCAAGAATTTCTCAAAGACTGCGAAACCGCTCACCGATTTGTTAAAAAAGGATAAGAAATTTAAATGGGAAAGCCATCAGCAGACGGCATTCGAAATGCTCAGAGATTCTCTTTGCAAAGCACCCATCTTACAATTCCCGGATTTCACGCGACCATTCGTGCTCACGACTGATGCATCGGGACATGCAATCAGTGGAGTCCTTAGCCAAGGAGAAATTGGTAAGGATCTCCCTGTGGCTTACGCCTCGCGAACATTGAGTCCACCCGAACAGAAATATTCTACCATAGAGAAAGAATGTTTAGCTGTTATATACTGTACGTCACACTTCAGACCATATCTGTATGGAAGGAAATTTAAAATAATTACGGACCATAAACCCTTAGTATGGCTCAACAATATAAAAGATCCAACGTCACGTTTATGGAAATGGAGACTTAAGTTATCTGAATATGATTTTGAAATCTCCTATAAATCAGGAAAAGTTAATTCAAATGCGGATGCGTTATCGAGAAACCCACCCATCCTAACGCTCCCGATAACCGAAGACGAGTCCAGTAATGAATCTATTTTCTCTCCTCATCCTCCTTTTTCCCCTCATACACCTTATTTTAGGAACCTGCAAGGAGGCATATTTAATTTCGAAATTCCTAACACGCAAAACCCGAATCCCATAGAACCTCCAACTAGAGAAGAAAACTTACCTGAGAACCCTCCGATTCCACCGAATCCTCCAGTCCAACCTGAATATAACGAAAACGAAATTGAAAATTTAGAAAATAAACAAATTAACTTACCTTCCAGTTCCAACGAAGACGATAACGACGACCGTAATGACGATGAATCTGAAACAGAAAGTGAAGAGTTATTTGATAATCCTAACGTACAATATGAATTCCTTAAAATCACGAAAACTAAAGAGCCGTTATACTTGCAAAAAGATTGTTTAGTAATATTCCTTGATTACGATGGAAACCCAGCAGATGGAAGCGCGAGGGAGCTGCAACAATTAGGATTGCTACCCACATTTGTTGACCTAACTCCAGAAAGGCCGAGATTACAAACTATTAACAACATGAGTTTTTTTAGGTGTACCTATCCAAGAGAGGCCCACGGCTCCGATGACAACTGAACAATGCCTTGCCGGCATACGTGCAATTAAAGATGTAGTAGATGAAACTGATTTAAAATCATTTGCAATTCGGAAAACAGATCCCTTGGGTGATGTATCATGGGACTACTTTGACCACAATCTGAAGGAAACTTTTAAAACATAGTTTGAAAATTACATACTGCCTCGGATTAATTCGAGTACCCCCCGTAAGTGAACGACAACAGATAATAGAGAGAATTCATAATTCAGTTACAAATGGACATAAAGGCGTAACAGAAACGTATACACGAATTAAGCAGGACAACATATGGCCAAATATGAAGGCACAGATCCAAAAATTTATTCAAACATGTAAAACTTGCCAATTGAAAAAACTTACACGGTTAAAAACAAAGCAACCAATGGTAATTACGGACACACCGGGTACCGTATTCGAAAAGATAGCTATAGATATAATGGGTCCTCTACCCACAACTCGAAAAGGCAATTCGTACATTTTAACAATTCAGGATCTGTTATCAAAATATTCCATAGCCATTCCTCTGAAAAATACCGGATCAATAATAATAGCGGATAAAATTTTAAAACATCTCATTTGCCGCTTCGGGGCACCAAGAATCATTTTAACAGATCAAGGCTCGAATTTCTCCACATCAGTAATAAAACACCTTACCAGACGATTCAATATCAGGCACCTACAAACTATGGCCTACCATCCACAATCAAACGGCTCAGTCGAGCGATCCCATCATGTGTTCACGGAATACTTAAAGGTACACATAGATAAGAATAATGAATGGTACCGTGTTACGTCTTGAGTTCGTCCGGAGTTTGCAGAAACCGGTGGTCGAATACACGGCCCTACGGTCGCAAGGTCTCACGGATAGGAGAGAATAACGTGGATTTAATAAGATACGTGGAAGAATATCACCTGTTGAAATATCCGTCTCCTGGACAGGCGATGAAGGTGGCAGGTCCTCGGTGTCTTCCAGCGCGTGTACCGCGTTTTTGAGTTTAGGATTATTATTAGAACGTTAAAATAAATACCCTTGTTATCGAGAAATTAATATATATAATTATTAATTGCTTTTCTAATTTTAGATCACCTTCATACTCTCATTCGGTCCTCGTTCGCGAGTGAGTCGGCGCTCGAGTTCCTTAAAGAGTACTCCCCTAGCAAGGTTACTGCTTGGGTGAAGAATGATGTTAAATCCAGAAAAAATTCTAAACGATCCTTCTATCCCTTCTCTTAACTTCGCCGTTAGTACTGGCGCTGTTTCGGTACTCGGATTTTCGGGATCTTTATAAAGAAAAGAAAAATGGATAAGTAAAAGATAGTTGAATATATGTAAAATCAAAAAGGTATATTTTCACAAACACTATACATTTATATAAGTTACACAATGATACCTTAGAATTTATTCACGCACAATTAAATTAATAATGAATAAAACGTCGCGCTTGAGACACTGACTTTTAACACTGAGCGAATGAATTGAATGCGACTGCTCACTTGAGCGGATGGACGCGGACTGAACACAGGACTGACTGAACGCCGAATGAACAATGAGCACTGAATGCCGAATACTGAATGAACGCTGAATGAAGAATGTGCGAGGAATCAGCACTGAGTGAACGCACGAATAATAATGAGCACTGAGTGAACACACGAATAATAATGAGCACTGAGTGAACGCACGAATAATAATGAGCGAATAATGCCTCGGTGGGGGCCTTTATATAATGGCTGTTATCTCGAAACATCGAGAGGATGTTTAGTCTCGAGTTGTTATGGAGTTTGCGTTATCGCTCGGTCCGGTATGCGGCGCATAAACATTACGTGCGAGATTGGATGACGTGTCGCAGCGGTCGACCCTTATCTCTACGCGGCATAAACATTGTTCAGTATAAACACGGTCGATAAGATTAAGTTTTAAATAAGCTGAGTTAATTTGCGTTGCAGTGATCCTGCGTATGACGGAAGTATAAATTAAGATTATAAAGTTCGACGCAGTGTTTCTACGGATGGCGGATGTATATAATAAGATGAGATAGTGAAGAACATTCAATGAGGACTTAACCTTTCCTTGAATATCCTTTTACAATAGCATGTTTTTATGACTAATCGAATAGTTATTTCATGACTCATCGAATAGTTATTCCATGACTAAGAGACAACGAGTGATTAATGCGTATGGCAAATGCGTATGAAGATAATGAGGTAAAGTACACATATGTGTAACTAAATATGCGTGCGTGTAACATATGTATGTATTAATAACTGATATACGTATGTGCGTAATAATTGGGTTAATAACTATATGTATTAATAATTGTTATATGTATATGAGTAATAATTGAGTTAATAGCTATATGTATTATTACATGTATATATACGTATGTGTTATATATGGAATGTGCATCTATAATGTAATAATTGAGTAATAATAAAATATATATACGTGTATTAATAACTGAATTAATAACTAAATGTATATATATATATAAGAAAAAGGAATATGAAATGTAATATATAATATATGATTGGTGAAATGTGTTCGATTACTTACTAAGTCATCCTATGGTGACGTAACAGTACCGAGCGAAATATTTCTGTGTCAGCCCGGCTCTACCGGCCGGCCGGCACGTGGTGCGCGCGCCGCGCTCCGAACGAGGGGTTTCCTACGAGCATTGCGGCCGTTCCGACGTGCCGATTTCGCTGAAATTTTAACTCTCGCCACGGGTTTCGTCAAAAATCTTTCGTTCGTAGGTGGGTGTGCGCCCAGCGCGTGCATACCGCGAAGAATCCACGAAGAAATCGGAAAAACCTGGTCTTTGTGCAAGATTAAATGGTTCCAGAAATACGATTTTCGCCCGTTCCGGCGTTAAAACGTTCAAAATGCCGATCTCTCGTCGTTTCTGCTGAAAGTTATGCTGTTTTCACGTAAAGGAGCATAAGGACGTGCACTAGGCGAACAATCAGCGACGAATTCAATGGAACCTGGTTTTGGTGCAGAAGAAAACGCTTTTTCGCATGCAAAAACTCGAATTATTGTGTTTCGTCAAAAATCTTTCGTTCGCAGGTGGATGTTGTTACGTCTTGAGTTCGTCCGGAGTTTGCAGAAACCGGTGGTCGAATACACGGCCCTGCGGTCGCAAGATCTCACGGATAGGAGAGAATAACGTGGATTTAATAAAATACGTGGAAGAATATCACCTGTTAAAATATCCGTCTCCTGGACAGGCGATGAAGGTGGCAGGTCCTCGGTGTCTTCCGTTCTGCGGAACATGATGAAAAAAGTGTATATATACGTATATACACAGATATATAAATATATATGGAGTAACTATGACAAAATAAGAAAAGAGAGTGCGACTTAACACACCACTCTCTAAATACAGCAATGAATATAAATGTCCTGTGTGACAAGATCAGAAAAGAGAGTGTGACTTAACACACCACTCTCGAAATACAGAAATGAATATAGTCCTCTGTGACAAAAATACATATATCCGTCATGGCTACCTAAAAATGCATTTACTTCTGCCGCTTGTCGGTTCGTGCGGAGGACGCTCACATACGGAGTACCTGGTTACTCAACGCGTCACTCCCGTCCGATCATGCGGCCTGCTTGTCGAGCGAGAGGAATAATGGAAGATGTCAGCGCACACCATCGAACGAAGATATGCGCTCGACCGAAGAGAGAGAGAGAGAGAGCGGTTCGGAGAGAATTCGAAAAGAGAGATCGGGTCGAATGGAAGCGTTACCGCCCACGCGGTTCGCTCGCCGATCTCTCTCTCCGTCCTGCGTCTTCTTTCGGTCGTGTTGCGTATCGCAATTTTTTCTTCGAATCGTGTCGTCCAACGTGGCGGAACAGAGAGGACACCTCCTTCGGGAGGAACCGGGTAACCCGGGACGATGCGCACACGCACGCTTTCGAATGGGGACCGTTGGTCCGTGCTGCTGCCGTGTGTCGCGTTCGTTCAGGGGAGGCGTAGCGCGAGGCGTTCGTCGTCGCGTCGCCGTGCGTGGATAGTCGAATAGGAAGAGAGAGAGATAGGGCGCGCGAGGTGGTCCGAGAATTCGAATGGTCGGCCACACGCGTGCACCTCTCTCTCGAGTGTATCCACCGGCGCGCGGACGTTAGACCTCCTCCCACCCCGAGGTTTTTCCATGTTTTACTTTTCGCCCGGCCCGTCGTCCGAAAGGCGCGTGTTCGTTTCCGCGCCGGTCGACCGGGTCCGTTCCGCCGGACGTTAAAAGTGCCGTCGGCTGAGTCCGACGACGCCCGCACCTCTCGATCACGTGCGCTGGGTCGTTGAGGCGCGCGGCATCGGTTTTCATACCGAAATGAGATCAAAGATAATTGAACTTGTGTTAAACAAATAAATATATACGATTACCCTGAACGGTGGATCACTTGGCTCGTGGGTCGATGAAGAACGCAGCTAATTGCGCGTCAACGTGTGAAGTGCAGGACACATGAACATCGACATTTCGAACGCACATTGCGGTCCACGGATACAATTCCTGGACCACGCCGGGCTGAGGGTCGTTCACGAAACCTTATACTGCTTGCGTTGCCTCTCCGAGCCGCCGCCGTCGTTCGGTCGCCCGAACGTTTCGGAGCGGCGGTCGAGGAGACGTGTCAACGTACGAGCGAATGTTGGACGTTCGTCGGAGTTTGTCGCGGGCACCGTGCGAATGTTCGCGCGACACGGGGCGTCGTACCGTTCCGCG
>CAKAJE020002233.1:590000-592500 GCA_916610135.2 Macropis europaea
TGGGCGAGTGGCTGCAACTCTCCATCCGGATGGCACAATACACATAATGGTACCCAGTGCCTATTAATTAATTAATGAAACAAGTTCAAGAGGTGTCAGAATTTCAGCAACACTTAGTGTTGCAACCGGCAGGCAATGGCCGAACTACTGGGGCAGTAGGAGTTGATCCCCTTCGGGGGGCGTGCGGGCGGCACACGGGTTCACCCACCCAAGCTGCACGACACGTGTGAGAAAGCCACACTCTGGGTGTGCATGGTACTCGTGGAGGATGGTGCTGTTCCGAGCTGGGGTTGGACGTGTCCTTGGTAACCTGTCAAGGTAACCGGGGACACCGCCGACGTCCGGGCCTGGCTTAGAGAACGCTGCCTCTGCGGGTGCCAATGCAAGAGTGTGGTGAACTAAGAGCTGCGTGCGAAGCGCGCTACTGCAGTCGGCGGTCTGTAGTGGTCGTGTGTAGCGCGTAGCTCTTTTTATTGCTCTTTGAGCAATTTTAGTGAATTGGGGATTCCGTCCCGGCATTTGGCTGGGCGGACCCCTTTTTCGCTTTAAGGCCATTTCCTGCCGGAGATAAATACCCCCCAAGACGGGGAAATTTAACATCAAAAGACATTCAAACATGAGAGAAGGTAGAAAGGCCAGTCCGGATGGCCGGAGGCAGCCACTGGCCTACCCAACTGACGGCCCAAATTATGACGACCTGGCAAGCTTGGAAATGAGACGGAAATGGAAGGATTGTTGCACCGATAACTATAAACATAATTACCAATGTTGAGCGAAGACGAAGAAGTGCCTCGGACGCAGGATCCCCATGACCCCGGGGGTCCTGCGGCGGATGTATCCGCTTTAGAGCAGGGGGTCAATGATGACGACACTGGCGAGTCACAGGACAATGAAATAACCCAACGGATAGGAATGCCCTTGGCTGGGCCTATTCAGTGCGAGGAGTGTTTGAAGAAAGGGCTGGACAAACGGTTCCTCAATGAGAGGGACTTCATAAAACACTCGCAAGAGCAGCACCCCGCCAAAAATATTGAATGGCAATGCCGGCCGTGTGGTAAGACATTCCAGCGCATACACGGCTGGCGGTGCCACGCACCCCGGTGTAAAGGGGTGAAAAATCCAGAGGAACTGGAATTTAAATGCGGAAGTTGCGGGGAATCTTTTGCGAGCAAGAGGGGGTTGTCAACACACGAAAGGCACAGACACCCCACAATAAGAAATGAAAAAAGAAAAGCTGAAGCAGAAGGATTGACGAAAGTCCCTCAATACAGAGGAACCGTGTGGACTGAGGAGGAACCAACACTCCTCAGGAGGCTAAACGATATATATAAACACGAAAAACAGCCCAATGTGAAAATCAAAGAGTTCATCCCGCACAAAACGCTGAAACAAATCAGTGATAAAAGGCGAATATTAGGCCCAGCCCAAGGAGCAAATCAAGATTCGGATAACTCCGATTCCGACACACCGTATGAGTCTGCCACAAGCCAGACTTCCGACGATGAAAACATTATCATCGTACCAGAAAGCACGGAAGAAACTGGCGAGGAACACGTAGAAAACGAATGGAGAGGAACTCTAAGACGCCACATTCAAAACTACTGTTCACAAAATAAAAGCAGGGAAATGGCAGACATAAATACAACTATTAAAGAGCTGGCAGAGGAGGATAATACAACCAACCTCGAACAAAAAATCGAAGGCTTAGTGCTTAAATTCACCAGCCGGATAACTGATAGCGACCAGGCTGGTGAATCAAACAAACAAAATACAAACAAGAGAGGGAGGAACGGAAAAAGTACAAGGGGCAAAGCACTAAGCGCCAGGAGTCGACGAGCTGGATACAAATATTCAAGATACCAGGAATTGTACAATAAATGCCCCAGAAAGCTCGTCGACATGGCAGAAGCAGGACTTCTGGTAGAAGCTAGGGAGCAAATCGAGCTCCCTGAAAGAAGCGAAGTAGAAAAGTTATATAAGGAGCTATGGGGTACCCCAGGCCCTGCTAACAATGTCCTACAGGGACAAAGAGATAATACCAATAAAATATCGATTAACGATATATACACTCCGATCACAGTGGATGAGGTGATCAAAAGAATAAGGAAAATGAAGGCAGACTCAGCAGCCGGAGTCGACCAGGTGAGGAAATGTCACCTTAAGAAAGGAGGAGCGGCACTGACCCTGGCGTCAATATTGAATTTGCTAATCCTCCACAACTACTTTCCGGAATTGTGGAGGAAAAACAGGACCACGCTAATTCCTAAAACTGGAAAAGACACTAAAGATGTACAAAATTGGAGACCGATTACAATCGGCTCCATACTAAATAGAATGTGTACATCAATGATTGACGCCAGGTTAAAAGAAAAGGTCCAGCAAAGCATCCGTCAGAAGGGCTTTACCAAAGAAGACGGATGCAAACAAAATGTGGTGCTGCTCCAGGACGTGATCACCCGGATGAAGGAGACTAACGGAGGGGTGATCACAATAGTTGACA
>CAKAJE020002233.1:612500-617500 GCA_916610135.2 Macropis europaea
AAACTAACCCAACCTAACCCCAAACTAACCCAACATAACCCCAAACTAACCCAACCTAACCCCAGACTAACCCAACCTAACCCCAAACTAACTCAACCTAACCCCAAAGTAACCCAACATAACCCCAAACTAACTCAACCTAACCCCAAACTAACCCAACCTAACCCCAAACTAACCCAGCCTAACCCAACCTAACCCCAGACTAACCCAACATAACCCCAAACTAACCCAACATAACCCCAGACTAACCCAACATAACCCCAAACTAACCCAACATAACCCCAAACTAACCCAACCTAACCCCAAACTAACCCAGCCTAACCCAACCTAACCCCAGACTAACGCAACATAACCCCAAACTAACCCAACATAACCCCAAACTAACGCAACCTAACCCAACCTAACCCCAGACTAACCCAACCTAACCCCAAACTAACCCAACCTAACCCGCCCCGGACTAACGCAACCTAACCCAACCTAACCCCAGACTAACCCAACCTAACCCCAAACTAACCCAACATAACCCCAAACTAACCCAACCTAACCCCAAACTAACCCAGCCTAACCCAACCTAACCCCAGACTAACCCAACATAACCCCAAACTAACCCAACATAACCCCAGACTAACCCAACATAACCCCAAACTAACCCAACATAACCCCAAACTAACCCAACCTAACCCCAAACTAACCCAGCCTAACCCAACCTAACCCCAGACTAACGCAACATAACCCCAAACTAACCCAACATAACCCCAAACTAACGCAACCTAACCCAACCTAACCCCAGACTAACCCAACCTAACCCCAAACTAACCCAACCTAACCCGCCCCGGACTAACGCAACCTAACCCAACCTAACCCCAGACTAACCCAACCTAACCCCAGACTAACCCAACATAACCCCAAACTAACCCAACATAACCCCAAACTAACCCAACCTAACCCCAAACTAACCCAGCCTAACCCAACCTAACCCCAGACTAACCCAACATAACCCCAAACTAACGCAACCTAACCCAACCTAACCCCAGACTAACCCAACCTAACCCGTCCCGGACTAACGCAACCTAACCCAACCTAACCCCAGACTAACCCAACCTAACCCCAAACTAACCCAACATAACCCCAAACTAACCCAACCTAACCCGTCCCGGACTAACCGCGCGCCGACTTTACCGGTTCTCGGGGGCTTTTGCCGACATAACTCGTCCCGGAGTACTCAATACGCCGCTGGAGCTTGGAAAAGTCACTAGATTCGGGCGAAAGCAATACGCCGCTGGCACTTTGCGAAAGTTACTAGATCAGGGCGAAACGAATACGCGGCTGGCACTTTGAAAAAGGTTACTGGGACAGTTCGAAACCAGTACGCTGCTGGAACTTTGAAAAATTTCGCTCCGGAGCTACCGGTCGGACGCGTTTTTTCGACTTTGCTCTGTAATTCGGTCCGGGAGGTACCGGTTTTTTCTGCCACGGCGGGCTAGTTTCGTCCTCGGAAGCGGGATCTAACGTTGTTTTTTCGATTTTTTCATTTTTTCGACCACTTCCCCCGGAGGGGGGAAAAAAATTTTTGAAATTTCGAAAAATTCAACGACGGCTCCCGGTTCGTCGTCGCAACACGTGGCGAGGGTTAAAATTTCAGCGATGTCGGCCCGTCGGAACGGCCGCAATGCTCGCAGGAAGCCGCTCGTTCGGAGCGCGGCGCGCGCTCCACGTGCCGGCCGGCCGGTAGGTTCGGGCGGAAGCTTGGAAAAATTTCGCTGGATGCGTCCCTGTCGGACGCGTTTTTTCGACTTTGCTCGTTAATTCGGTCCGGGAGGTACCGGTTTTTTCTGCCACGGCGGGCTAGTTTCGTCCTCGGAAGCGGGATCTAACGTTGTTTTTTCGATTTTTTCATTTTTTCGACCACTTCCCCCGGAGGGGGGAAAAAAATTTTTGAAATTTCGAAAAATTCAACGACGGCTCCCGGTTCGTCGTCGCAACACGTGGCGATGGTTAAAATTTCAGCGATGTCGGCCCGTCGGAACGGCCGCAATGCTCGCAGGAAGCCGCTCGTTCGGAGCGCGGCGCGCGCTCCACGTGCCGGCCGGCCGGTAGGTTCGGGCGGAAGCTTGGAAAAATTTCGCTGGATGCGTCCCTGTCGGACGCGTTTTTTCGACTTTGCTCGGTAATTCGGTCCGGGAGGTACCGGTTTTTTCTGCCACGGCGGGCTAGTTTCGTCCTCGGAAGCGGGATCTAACGTTGTTTTTTCGATTTTTTCATTTTTTCGACCACTTCCCCCGGAGGGGGGAAAAAAATTTTTGAAATTTCGAAAAATTCAACGACGGCTCCCGGTTCGTCGTCGCAACACGTGGCGAGGGTTAAAATTTCAGCGATGTCGGCCCGTCGGAACGGCCGCAATGCTCGCAGGAAGCCGCTCGTTCGGAGCGCGGCGCGCGCTCCACGTGCCGGCCGGCCGGTAGGTTCGGGCGGAAGCTTGGAAAAATTTCGCTGGATGCGTCCCTGTCGGACGCGTTTTTTCGACTTTGCTCGGTAATTCGGTCCGGGAGGTACCGGTTTTTTCTGCCACGGCGGGCTAGTTTCGTCCTCGGAAGCGGGATCTAACGTTGTTTTTTCGATTTTTTCATTTTTTCGACCACTTCCCCCGGAGGGGGGAAAAAAATTTTTGAAATTTCGAAAAATTCAACGACGGCTCCCGGTTCGTCGTCGCAACACGTGGCGAGGGTTAAAATTTCAGCGATGTCGGCCCGTCGGAACGGCCGCAATGCTCGCAGGAAGCCGCTCGTTCGGAGCGCGGCGCGCGCTCCACGTGCCGGCCGGCCGGTAGGTTCGGGCGGAAGCTTGGAAAAATTTCGCTGGATGCGTCCCTGTCGGACGCGTTTTTTCGACTTTGCTCGTTAATTCGGTCCGGGAGGTACCGGTTTTTTCTGCCACGGCGGGCTAGTTTCGTCCTCGGAAGCGGGATCTAACGTTGTTTTTTCGATTTTTTCATTTTTTCGACCACTTCCCCCGGAGGGGGGAAAAAAATTTTTGAAATTTCGAAAAATTCAACGACGGCTCCCGGTTCGTCGTCGCAACACGTGGCGAGGGTTAAAATTTCAGCGATGTCGGCCCGTCGGAACGGCCGCAATGCTCGCAGGAAGCCGCTCGTTCGGAGCGCGGCGCGCGCTCCACGTGCCGGCCGGCCGGTAGGTTCGGGCGGAAGCTTGGAAAAATTTCGCTGGATGCGTCCCTGTCGGACGCGTTTTTTCGACTTTGCTCGGTAATTCGGTCCGGGAGGTACCGGTTTTTTCTGCCACGGCGGGCTAGTTTCGTCCTCGGAAGCGGGATCTAACGTTGTTTTTTCGATTTTTTAATTTTTTCGGGTACTTTACCTGAGACGTAAAAATTTTTTTCAAAATTTTTTTGAAACGACGATTTTGTGTCGTGCGTGGTAGAATGCAGTGCACGCTGTTAAAATTTGGCGAAATTCGGCACGTCGGAACGGCCGCAATGCTCGAAGGAAGCCCTCGTTCGGAGCGCGCTACGCGCTCTAAGTCCCGTCCAGCTGGCGACGGGCAACGCTTTGGAGCGTCGTGCCGGGCCGCCGTCGAATCTACCGGCTCGGCGCAATATTTCGATGTTTTTCGAAAAATCGATCGGCGAGGTGCAACTTTTTTTATGCACAGTATCCTTAATTGGTCTCAGAAACAAACATCTAATATTTATTTTTCGATTTTTTAATTTTTTCGGGTACTTTACCTGAGACGTAAAAATTTTTTTCAAAATTTTTTTGAAACGACGATTTTGTGTCGTGCGTGGTAGGATGCAGTGCACGCTGTTAAAATTTGGAGAAATTCGGTACATTGAATCGTCCGTAATGGTCGTTGGAAGTTGCCGGGTGAGCGCCGTACGCTGAGTGCCAGCGACCGCGCCGGGCCAGGCGGCTCTGCGGCGGTTTGCACCCATAAGCGCGCGTGGTAGGGACCGTGCGGCGCCGACGTCCTGGCCGCCGCTTTCGTATCTATAAGAGAAGCAGTCCGGGCGAGCCGGGCGGAGCAGCGTCGGGCGCGCGGCTATTCTTCGACCTCGGTTGAGAAGCAGTCGCCGCTCCTCGAGTCTGACTCGACTGTTCACGCTCCCGTGCATCGTTTCGGTTTCTCCATACCGCAGTGCCACGAGTCGGTGTCTTTGACCGAATGGCTCTTATGTGGCGAGCATCCTATCGGGAGGCTGGTGACCTGTATATGCTTTCATGCTTATACTTGAACTATCCGAGCATTTACTCTGAGTCGAGCCAACTATGGACTCTTCACAATACATTGAAAGAGCGTTACTTTCGTAGCGTGACAATTTATAGCGAAGTCAGTAATAGAGACGATCCGCCGAGAGTGGAGTCGCCGTTCCGAGGTGCGATCTGTCGTACGTCCAGCATGTTCTCGTACGCTCTGAGCGTGCGAGATGTCCGTGCTTCCGCGGCAGAGCGTATTCGAGGTTCCGATGACTCTGCTGTAGGCTTTATTTTATATTTGGAGCTCGGGAACGTGTCCGCCGCACATAATCCGAACACACCAGAAACAAAAATCTATGACAAACGTAAAACTCAAGGAGAAAGTGAGACTGCGGTCGATCTTCTCAAAAACTATGATACAAAAATCTATGACAAACGTAAAACTCAGAGAGTGAGACTACGGTCGATCTCAAGGCAAAAATCCGAAACCAAAATCTATGACAAACGGCCGAGCGTCCCGCATGCAACGCGGGTGCCGGTAATATATATATATATATATATATATATACAAAGTGTGTGTATGGTCGTTCGGGAGCAAGTCTCTGCGGAGTCTCTCTCGGCGACGAGAAATACGTGTGTGGAAAGGTGTGTGCGCGCCGGTATACTTGACCGAGCTCCCTGGTTGATCCTGCCAGTAGTCATATGCTTGTCTCAAAGATTAAGCCATGCATGTCTCAGTACGCGCCGAATTAAGGTGAAACCGCGAATGGCTCATTAAATCAGTTATGGT
>CAKAJE020002233.1:620000-622500 GCA_916610135.2 Macropis europaea
GCGTTCGTCGTCGCGTCGCCGTGCGTGGATAGTCGAATAGGAAGAGAGAGAGAGAGATAGGGCGCGCGAGGTGGTCCGAGAATTCGAATGGTCGGCCACACGCGTGCACCTCTCTCTCGAGTGTATCCACCGGCGCGCGGACGTTAGACCTCCTCCCTCCCCGAGGGTTTTCAATGTTTTACTTTTCGCCCGGCCCGTCGTCCGAAAGGCGCGTGTTCGTTTCCGCGCCGGTCGACCGGGTCCGTTCCGCCGGACGTTAAAAGTGCCGTCGGCTGAGTCCGACGACGCCCGCACCTCTCGATCACGTGCGCTGGGTCGTTGAGGCGCGCGGCATCGGTTTTCATACCGAAATGAGATCAAAGATAATTGAACTTGTGTTAAACAAATAAATATATACGATTACCCTGAACGGTGGATCACTTGGCTCGTGGGTCGATGAAGAACGCAGCTAATTGCGCGTCAACGTGTGAACTGCAGGACACATGAACATCGACATTTCGAACGCACATTGCGGTCCACGGATACAATTCCTGGACCACGCCTGGCTGAGGGTCGTTCACGAAACCTTATACTGCTTGCGTTGCCTCTCCGAGCCGCCGCCGTCGTTCGGTCGCCCGAACGTTTCGGAGCGGCGGTCGAGGAGACGTGTCAACGTACGAGCGAATGTTGGACGTTCGTCGGAGTTTGTCGCGGGCACCGTGCGAATGTTCGCGCGACACGGGGCGTCGTACCGTTCCGCGCGGAACCACCGATGATCCATCTCGACCGTTCGGATGCGTGCGTGCTTTTGCGGTTCTGTGAGTCGTTTCATCGACCGTCCGCAGATAGCACCGCTCCTTACGTGCGTCGGTTGTGTGACACGCGGTGCTACGTTTGAGAACGGTTTACGCGCCTCAGCGCCTTCGCACGCATATTTACCGCGCTCCCGACGTCGTCTGAAACGACAAATTCGAATCGAAAAGGAATTCTCGAATATAACAGGCGAGAGAGCGTATATGTATATGTATATGACTCCTTTCGAACTGTGTGCGAAGAAAGAGAGAAGGACAATCCTCTGCGCGCACCGCCCTTTCGTGTGCTGCGCTCTTTCCATCCATATCTCTCTCTCTCTCTCTCACTCTCTCTGTGTGTGCTCGTTCGGATATGCATCCCGATCGACGCGTTCGTACAGCCCCAGGGATACATAGCGCCACTCCGGCGTTTACAAAAGCACGTATCTCGACGCCGCGTGGGTCGTCGTCGCACGGACAATTTCGAACAGTGTCTCTCAGTGCGCCCGTCGTCGAAAACGTTGTCGCGTTGGTCCGTTGCGCGGAGCTCGAACAGGAGGATTGCGCTGTGTTGCGTGTTGCGGTTCACACCGCCGCCAGCGCTCTCCTCGCTCCGCCGTTCCAACGCGTCCTCGTTTCTTCGATGGGTCGCGCGAGGACAGTCCGCTCGAACTGCGACGTTTCCGCACCCCGGTCTCTTGACTATCGATGCGAGTCGTAAACACGCTCGGATGTGTTTAAGCGCATGATCCTACTTTGGCGAGGCTCGAACGCCGATCTCGAAGGACCATCCTTTCGTGCACTTGATCAGAGAGAGAGAGAGAAAAACGAAGGAGAGAGAGAGCGTATTTGGGGAGAGCAGTGGTAGCGGAAGGTGTGCGTGCGTGCGCGCATATCCAAGAGAGAAAGTCGGTCGCCCCCGACGTGTGCGTTGATCGCGCGAGACCGCGCGTCCAACCCGGTCGTCCAGTCCACGAATGATTTCCTTTCGTGATTCCCCCCTTGAACCACGCTATCGGTGGGAGAGCAGAAGCAGGCCGTGCCGCGCCGCACCGCACGCAGTCATATGAAAAACGCGCACCCCGTCAGCCCAAGTTCTTTGGGACACTAAAGTCGACGGGTGTGTGCGCGTATCGAAGGATATGTGCTGTGTGTGCGTGAGCGAGCGCGCGCGCGCGCCTCTCGCTTTCCGTCCGATTTCGCCGTGAATCGAAGGAAGGGGTGAGGAATCCGAGGGAAAGCGGACGGGCGTTAAAATTGCCAGTGCGGACGTACCGCGAGAGTCTCCCCCGATCACTCGAATAGGCACATATGTTGGCGCGTGGCGCATAAGACTTTCGATTTTTTTTTTTTGTGTTTTTTTTTGTCCGTTTTTTTTTTCTTTCTTCCACCGGGAGAATCTCTCCGCCTGCGCTTTCCTTTTCGCCGAAGGATTCGAAACCTCTCTCTCCGTTTGGTACCCCTTCGGAGAGAGTTGTACCCTCGTACGACGACCTCAGAGTAGGCGA
Organism: Macropis europaea; assembly: GCA_916610135.2. Taxonomy (NCBI): domain Eukaryota; kingdom Metazoa; phylum Arthropoda; class Insecta; order Hymenoptera; family Melittidae; genus Macropis; species Macropis europaea. The sequence goes on from CAKAJE020002233.1 coordinate 622,279, forward strand.
GATTACCCGCTGAATTTAAGCATATTAATAAGCGGTGGAAAAGAAACTAACAAGGATTTCCTTAGTAGCGGCGAGCGAACAGGAAAGAGCCCAGCACTGAATCCCGCGGTCCTGCCGCTGGGAAATGTAGTGTTCGGGAGGATCCGATTATCCCGTGACGTCGAATCGCGTCCAAGTCCATCTTGAATGGGGCCATTTACCCACAGAGGGTGCCAGGCCCGT
>CAKAJE020002233.1:625000-627500 GCA_916610135.2 Macropis europaea
TGAGGTCATGCTCCCAGGAGACGCGTGGACTTCGCAGTGCATTGACGGGACATGAAATTGTAAAGTCCGACTGTGTTGCGGAGCGCGCTCCTGCCCAAATGGGGGATGCTGGGGTCAGGGAATAGAGAGCCAACGAACACCTTCCCTCTATTCCGTCTGGAAACCCTCCCCAAGGCCGACCTCCACGTCCGACCCTTAGGCAAGGTCACGTGGCGCCGGGAAAAGGACCATTTACTGTGCCTGGTCCGAGCTAACGGAGGCGGCCGAACTCGGCGAAAGCCAAGTGGATTATTTGGGTTTGCTCCCCACTTAATTCACGCCTTCGGGCAAATCCATATGCAACGAATAATGAAAACAAGCCTCGGATGCTGTCGGTCCCGAGCAGTGGCGACAGCGATGGTGGAAACACCAACCAGGGTGTATTTAATCCCCTGGTTTTATCAATAACTTCCAATTCTAGAAGTAGACAAAAAGCAGAAGTTCCTGATCGATGCCCTTCTTGTTGCATCCAGTTGACTGACCGAACGCGATTGAGCGCAGCACAACATGTGCGCAGATGCAAAGCTCCACCCGCACAAATCGATGGCTATGCCTGTGAAATATGCGCTTCAAAATTTAAAACCTATCCTGGATTACGACAACACATTCGCCGGACTCACACACAGCAATATAATAACATGGACCTCGAACTAACACACGAGAGGCAAAAGACAGCGCGACCTCAATATTCTGACGGAGAGATTAAAGCTATAGCATGTTTCGAAGCCACCATACCCAATAGGAGTAATTTATTGTCTAAAAGCATTAATGAAATAATATCACACGAGACCGGACGTACAGTTGACGGTATAAAGAAATTAAGACAAAAACAAGTATATAAAACCTATCTCTCTGAGGAAATTGATAATTTAAGAAGATCTAAGTTGCGCGAGCTCTGCCCACTAACACCAAGGGTACTTCTTTCCAGAGTAGATGACACACCTTCAGTCTCACAAAGATCCCCTCCACATAGTACCGAACTGCCAATAACTGAACCACAAGATACACCACACGTTCATCCAGAGTCCGCTGACGACATGTGTGCATTGATATCGTCCAGAGAAATATGCTCCGCTTTGAACGGTATACGCGGGGATACCTCACCCGAAATTTCCGCAATTATCGATAGTATCATAAACAACAAGCATGCTACCACTGTAATAGATCTGTTAGACAGGTATATATCCACAATAGCCACACCTAATAGACTAAAAAGTAAACGTAGGCGTAGAAGCACATTCAAAAATTCTGAGGCAAAGATTAAAGGAAACCGGGCGAAAAGACGTGCAAGCCAATACGCGACAATGCAAAAGTTATATCAAAACAACCCTACCCAAGCAGCGGAGATCATATTATCTGGATCTACACTCGATGCGCCTGAAACCCCAGCCATGAGCGAGTTCGAGGATTATTACAGTAATATATTCGCATATAAAGATCTGAACTGGAAATCCCAAGCAAGTCAACCTAAGTGTACAGTCGACATTTCACACCCTATTAACTTGGTAGAAATCCACTCGAATCTATTAAAATTGAAAGAATCATCGCCTGGCTTGGATGGAATCAAAAGAGAACACCTGAGGTCAATGCCGCGCTCTGATCTACTCGCACTATTGAATATTATCTGGGGCATGAAGTGTCTACCTCCAATTCTTCGAAGCAATAGAACTTCATTAATTCCAAAATCCAGCAATACCAAGGAACTGAAACAATGGAGACCTATCACAATCTCTAGCCGAGTCTTGAGACTATTAAATAAGATTATTGTTTCCCGCCTTGAAAATGAAATCCAGTTATCTTATAGTCAGAGAGGTTTCACTAAAACTGACGGTATTATTGCCAATAACTCTATCCTGCAAACCATTATCCGAACGATGCGAAATTCGTCAAAGCCCTTCGTCATATTATCAATAGATCTTGCCAAAGCGTTTGACAGTATCTCTGTAGTCTCCATTGTTGACGCCTTGAGAAAACGAGGAGTGGATGAACATACAATCCAGTATATCGAGGATAACTACCATGATAACACCTCAGTACTTGAATGCCATGGCAAACGGTCCAAGCCTATAAAGATCAATCGTGGTGTGAAGCAAGGCGACCCGATGTCCGGATTTTTGTTCAACACTGTAGTTGATGGTTTATTACAAAAACTGCACAATAGACACGGTATCAAAATTGGTGATATTAATATAGTTTCTTTAGCATTTGCCGACGATATTGTAATAACTGCACCGTCACCCCTGATAATGCAAAGCCACATTAAAATAATAGAATCGTACTTCAAGCGCCATGGACTCGCAGTGAACGTCGATAAATGCGCCGCGTTCCAGTATATTTCCGTCCCAGGAACTAAGAGATTAGTAGTTGAAACTAAATCATTACTCAGCATAAACGGCACCGCAGTACCAACATTAGGTGTCTCCTCGCAGCTTAAATATCTCGGCCTGCAGTACACATTCCG
>CAKAJE020002233.1:632500-635000 GCA_916610135.2 Macropis europaea
ACTTTGCGAAAGTTACTAGATCAGGGCGAAACGAATACGCCGCTGGCACTTTGAAAAAGGTTACTGGGATAGTTCGAAACCAGTACGCTGCTGGAACTTTGAAAAATTTCGCTCCGGAGCTACCGGTCGGACGCGTTTTTTCGACTTTGCTCGTTAATTCGGTCCGGGAGGTACCGGTTTTTTCTGCCACGGCGGGCTAGTTTCGTCCTCGGAAGCGGGATCTAACGTTGATTTTTCGATTTTTTCATTTTTTCGACCACTTCCCCCGGAGGGGGGAAAAAAATTTTTGAAATTTCGAAAAATTCAACGACGGCTCCCGGTTCGTCGTCGCAACACGTGGCGAGGGTTAAAATTTCAGCGATGTCGGCCCGTCGGAACGGCCGCAATGCTCGCAGGAAGCCGCTCGTTCGGAGCGCGGCGCGCGCTCCACGTGCCGGCCGGCCGGTAGGTTCGGGCGGAAGCTTGGAAAAATTTCGCTGGATGCGTCCCTGTCGGACGCGTTTTTTTCGACTTTGCTCGTTAATTCGGTCCGGGAGGTACCGGTTTTTTCTGCCACGGCGGGCTAGTTTCGTCCTCGGAAGCAGGATCTGACGTTGATTTTTCGATTTTTTCAATTTTTCGACCACTTCCCCCGGAGGGGGGAAAAAAATTTTTGAAATTTCGAAAAATTCAACGACGGCTCCCGGTTCGTCGTCGCAACACGTGGCGAGGGTTAAAATTTCAGCGATGTCGGCCCGTCGGAACGGCCGCAATGCTCGCAGGAAGCCGCTCGTTCGGAGCGCGGCGCGCGCTCCACGTGCCGGCCGGCCGGTAGGTTCGGGCGGAAGCTTGGAAAAATTTCGCTGGATGCGTCCCTGTCGGACGCGTTTTTTCGACTTTGCTCGTTAATTCGGTCCGGGAGGTACCGGTTTTTTCTGCCACGGCGGGCTAGTTTCGTCCTCGGAAGCGGGATCTAACGTTGTTTTTTCGATTTTTTCATTTTTTCGACCACTTCCCCCGGAGGGGGGAAAAAAATTTTTGAAATTTCGAAAAATTCAACGACGGCTCCCGGTTCGTCGTCGCAACACGTGGCGAGGGTTAAAATTTCAGCGATGTCGGCCCGTCGGAACGGCCGCAATGCTCGCAGGAAGCCGCTCGTTCGGAGCGCGGCGCGCGCTCCACGTGCCGGCCGGCCGGTAGGTTCGGGCGGAAGCTTGGAAAAATTTCGCTGGATGCGTCCCTGTCGGACGCGTTTTTTCGACTTTGCTCGTTAATTCGGTCCGGGAGGTACCGGTTTTTTCTGCCACGGCGGGCTAGTTTCGTCCTCGGAAGCGGGATCTAACGTTGATTTTTCGATTTTTTCATTTTTTCGACCACTTCCCCCGGAGGGGGGAAAAAAATTTTTGAAATTTCGAAAAATTCAACGACGGCTCCCGGTTCGTCGTCGCAACACGTGGCGAGGGTTAAAATTTCAGCGATGTCGGCCCGTCGGAACGGCCGCAATGCTCGCAGGAAGCCGCTCGTTCGGAGCGCGGCGCGCGCTCCACGTGCCGGCCGGCCGGTAGGTTCGGGCGGAAGCTTGGAAAAATTTCGCTGGATGCGTCCCTGTCGGACGCGTTTTTTCGACTTTTCTCGTTAATTCGGTCCGGGAGGTACCGGTTTTTTCTGCCACGGCGGGCTAGTTTCGTCCTCGGAAGCGGGATCTAACGTTGATTTTTCGATTTTTTCATATTTTCGACCACTTCCCCCGGAGGGGGGAAAAAAATTTTTGAAATTTCGAAAAATTCAACGACGGCTCCCGGTTCGTCGTCGCAACACGTGGCGAGGGTTAAAATTTCAGCGATGTCGGCCCGTCGGAACGGCCGCAATGCTCGCAGGAAGCCGCTCGTTCGGAGCGCGGCGCGCGCTCCACGTGCCGGCCGGCCGGTAGGTTCGGGCGGAAGCTTGGAAAAATTTCGCTGGATGCGTCCCTGTCGGACGCGTTTTTTCGACTTTGCTCGTTAATTCGGTCCGGGAGGTACCGGTTTTTTCTGCCACGGCGGGCTAGTTTCGTCCTCGGAAGCGGGATCTAACGTTGATTTTTCGATTTTTTCATTTTTTCGACCACTTCCCCCGGAGGGGGGAAAAAAATTTTTGAAATTTCGAAAAATTCAACGACGGCTCCCGGTTCGTCGTCGCAACACGTGGCGAGGGTTAAAATTTCAGCGATGTCGGCCCGTCGGAACGGCCGCAATGCTCGCAGGAAGCCGCTCGTTCGGAGCGCGGCGCGCGCTCCACGTGCCGGCCGGCCGGTAGGTTCGGGCGGAAGCTTGGAAAAATTTCGCTGGATGCGTCCCTGTCGGACGCGTTTTTTCGACTTTGCTCGTTAATTCGGTCCGGGAGGTACCGGTTTTTTCTGCCACGGCGGGCTAGTTTCGTCCTCGGAAGCGGGATCTAACGTTGTTTTTTCGATTTTTTCATTTTTTCGACCACTTCCCCCGGAGGGGGGAAAAAAATTTTTGAAATTTCGAAAAATTCAACG
>CAKAJE020002233.1:645000-647500 GCA_916610135.2 Macropis europaea
AGATAAACCCAGCATTACTAGGCAGCTTGCTGTCTATATTCAGTGCGGCCGGCGCGTTAGGCGAAGAGGAGTGCCCGACAAACCGGAACTACCGTGCTGGACGAAGGGGTGCGTTTCCGCGCTGGCTGGCATTACGATGACCAGGCGCGGTGGATGATGACTAGCGTATGGGCATTGAGAAACGTCTCAATGTAGCCTCGTGGCCTGAAAACCACGGTTGCCAGCTGCTCTTCCTGAAGTCGCTTGAGGTGTCGGGCTTCGGCCTAGTATCCGAGACTTCCAAGAGGCGTCTCAAGGTGTAACTATGACTCAAAGGTTGCCAAATAATCGTCACTACGGTGACAAGGAGACAGAGAGGAGACAAATTGAAACGGTACATAAGTACTGTGCTAACCGCCAAGAAATGTCCAAAATCGGTGTCCTGAGGCGATAGGGACTTCGTCCCTCAAACAGAGTTGCAGAGGGGTCTCATTCCCCCTGAACTAACAGCAAAAACCATCTTGCTATAAAGTAGAGTGACTTGTCACTCAAAGGTCATTTCTTGGTCGGTATTCGAAATAGAATCCGAGAGTCATAGTCGCCCTTAAGCGCTCATAGTTACTTGGTTCGCAAGGGGAGAATAGGCAACTATTCTCTCAAGTCTGCCCCACCTCCTCGTGGTGCCCGCTGGACCCTGATCCTCGGATCAGGCAGCAAACGGGGTAAAGACGAAATGGATTGATTTTAATTATAACAACTATGGCTCGAAAATGGCAAACGAATTGGACTGGACATAAAATGACGCACCCGGCACCAAAATCAACCGAATTTAAATGGACCTAAGCATTGTAGAAGTAGAAGCCTCGGACGTAGGAGCCCCCGGTCTCGGGACTCCTGCGGTGGAATACTCCACTAAGGACAAGGGGACCTCTGGCAACAACCCAAGCGCGAAGAAGGACCACGAGACAAACATAACGATAGTCCTACCTTTGGAGGGACACGAAATATGCAAAGTGTGTGAAACAGCTGGGACACACAAGGGGTTTCTGAACGACAAAAATCTCTCAGAGCACATGCATGGACAACACCCACGCACTAACATTAGCTGGAAGTGCAGGCACTGTGGCAAGGCCTTCGAAAAACTACACGGCCTCAAATGCCACTTCCCAAAGTGCAAAGGCGAAGCTCAAATGAACATTGAAAAAGCGTTCAAATGCGAAGAGTGTGGAGAGAGCTTCGAAACAGAGAGAGGGAGATCCATGCATGAAAGACACAGGCATCCAAATATCAGGAACTTAAAGAGGATGCAACCGACCAAAAGACCCACGAAACCAAACAGCAAACAAATATGGTCGGAGGAGGAAACCAAGCTCCTCATTGAACTTAACGAGAGATTCAAGTCGGACAGATACCCCAACAAAAAAATCTTGGAATTCCTACCAGGAAAAACTACAAAACAAATCAGCGACAAACGCAGGCTGATAGCAACCCTCCAAGGTACGGACAAAATAGTCGAACCTGAAATCGACTTAGTGAGCGAAATCTCCGCGGCTGAGGCCACCGAAACAGATAGCGACAACGATGGATACCTCAGCGCGGAAAGTACAGATTTCGTCACGAACATTAGCTGGAAACATCATTTAAAAGAAACCATAAACAAACAAGATTTAAACAACGTCAATAGCGAACTCAACAGAGTTAATAATCTTGCCAACTATATAGCAGGAAGCGACAACGACGAAGCCCTCAAAATTGAAGAGCTCATAGAGGAATTCACGAAATTCCTCAAGGAGGGCGAGAACATAAAACCCAAAAAACGTCGCAAGGTTGAAGGGGGTGGCGATAGAGCAAATAAAAAACCCCTGAGTAAAAGAAGCAGATTTAAAAAATACACTTATTCGAGATACCAGGAAACATTCAAAAAATGCCCGAAAAAGCTGGTAGACCTTGCAATAGCTGGAAAACTAATAGAAACAGAACACAACAATAGTCAAACAGAAATCCCTGAAAAACAAGACATTGAACAACTATACAACAGCATGTGGGGTACCACGGGCCCCACATCAGGCATTCCAAAAATCAACAGACCAAATACCGACATTCCATTAGAAAACATATTTACACCAATGACAGCAGAGGAAATCGTGCAAAAGCTTGCAAGGCTCAAGAAAGACACTGCTGGCGGTGTAGATAACATCAAGAAAATCCACATCCGTAAAAAGGGTGCTGTCCTAGCCCTGGCAAAGATTTTCAACTTATTAATGTTGAAAGAATACTATCCCGAGCAGTGGAAAATTAATAGAACAGTCCTCATCCCGAAACCGGGAAAGGACTGTAAAGATGCAAAAAACTGGAGACCAATAACAATAGGGTCCCTAATGGGTAGAATGTTCTCCGCCTTGCTTGACGCAAGGATAAGGAGGAACATCGCCCAGCACATAAGACAAAAAGGCTTCACTAAACAGGATGGATGTAAGCACAACATCACACTGCTCAAAACGGCGATAGCAAAAATGAAAGA